>PVKA01000764.1:0-31978 GCA_004027165.1 Ctenomys sociabilis | reverse complement strand
GAATGCATAATTTTAAGTAAGAAGTAGCCAAAGGGAGTAGGTTTCCATTCCAATCTTGACTTTTGACTTATTAGCCCTGTGATTTACCAAGTTTCTAAAGTGTTGATTGATTCTGTTTGCTTATATTTAGATCAGATAACAATAGTAACTTCAAAGTCTACCATTAGTAGGATAATAAATACAGGTAATATAACTAGTAAGAGCACTTAATATATGTAAATTATTATTCAGCATACCCAATAAGCTATTGGGTGATCTGTGAAATATGAACAGGGATCTTTCTTAAAATCCTTAAAATCATAATTACATTGATGATGAAATGGAATACTGAGGATGAATGAAAGATCATAGGGAAGGAATACAATATCATGTGTAGCCAACTGATATCAGGAATCAGGTGACCTGGTCAAAAATCATCATTCCTGTTTGCTGGCTGTGTTATTCAAGAAGAGACTTACATACTTTATCTACTTCTGTGAATGAAGTTGTATAAAAAGCAAACAGACAAAGCATTCTTTTAACATTTAATAGATTTTGACACTGAATATTTTCTTTGTGTCACATGGCCTATACAAAGCAGCAAAGATAGAGTGACAAGAGAGAAAATGCATATACAAATAACAGTAAGTAAATAATTACTGTAGATTCATATTAACACATCTGGCACTTGCAAGTGATGTAGCTCATAGGAATTACACTGACGAGAAGATGATCACATTTTTGGCAGAATCAGAAACAATTGTAGTGGCTTGACATTGTTTAACTTAGATATCTGAGGATAAACATGGCCTCCCTGAGCATAGAGGACAGTGTGAAGACTATTCAAAGAAGAGCCAAACTCTTTAATATTACATAATATATATACATATATAAGCAAAAGAAAACACATTAAAAAATTGGATATTAATATGTAAATCAGGAGTAGAATATACATTTGCCTTCCTTAGAGAGATAATTTGTAGTGGTATCAAGGAAAATGCTCTATCCATCTGTAATCTATCCACTAATTTTATGGTTTTCTGTTCCAAACCTCTTGAGGTCAGCATTTTCCTTATTCTGTTATATAGATAAGCATGCCTATATGAAAATTAATGTTTATATTTTACAGCATCAATGATCAGTTTTTTTTATTTCTCAATTCAGCTTTGAGAATAAAAGAAAGGTGTATTTTGCCACCATAATTTAAAAAGGAAGTAAGGAGGATAGTGCTTTTCATCCCTTTCACCAACATCTAGAGTAAAGGGTATGGTCCATTTGGAAATACTGGAATTTCAGAGAAAAAAATCAGAACTTAGGAGTGTATATGAAAAGCTTCAGAGAACACAGAATATAGAACTAAAGAAATTACAATTCTATGGCCAGCACTTGAGGAACCTTGAAAAGTCAACCTTATGAGAATGCACTTATACTGCGGATCAGTCCATTTTCTATTACTACAACAAAATGCTTGAAGCTGAATATGCAAATAGAGTAGTGCTTTAGCTCACGTCTTGGACCCTGAAAGGCCGAGATGGTGGCCCCGTGCGTTCGCGCTCTGTTGATGGCCTCTCAGTCATGTCGTATTATGGTATACACACAATGAAATGGTAACACAAGGAGTCAGAGAGACTGAGGAGGGAGGGGAGCTAAGTACAGTTTCATGACAACTAAAACTACATTGATTCCTTCTGGGCATGCCCTCAGTAACCTAACTATTTCCCAACAGGCCCCATATCTTAAAGGTCCCACTACTTGTCAATATCATCGCACTGGGTACCAATCTTCCAACACACAAGCCTTTTGAGAAAGCCAAATCCAAATCATAGTAATCATATTTGGGAGGAGACATCATTATCTATAGTCATTTATATATATCTTATTGACCTTTTTCTCATGATCTAGTTTTCTGAGATTCGCTGGAACTTTCCCATGCAGAACTCTTACTTAATGTCCCAGGCATCTCTCAGCTTCCCTATCTATTTCCACCATTTTCCTTCATTTTCCATGAAATGACAAACCAAAGATGGCAGCCCTGCCTCAGAAGATTAAAGAAGGCATGGTATGGTAAGCTGTGGCAGCAGGCTTTGGGTCTGGATGGAAAGGGGTGAAACTCATCAGCACTGATAGGAACAATGAGCTGGCCAGAGGGTAGGAAACTCCCTCTGTACTCAGGGAACACAACACCTGTGCTCATTTAATAATTCAGCGAATTCAGGAGAAGAAGGTTGATGTGTGCCTTTGTATCTGTAGATGTTATTCTGCTGGCATTTTATGTCCATTTGGGGCCCAGGGAATACACACAAGTAATCTATAAGACATGAAGGTGAGAGGGTCTAGTGGGCTGCATACCTCTGTTTTCACAATGATTTTACAGGAAAGTAAGAGAAGAGGAAATCTTATTTCAAGCTTGAGAAACTGAACATGGAAACTACTTCAACTCTTTCCAAAGTTACAGAGATAGGCATAAAAGACAAGGAACTCAATCTCACAGGCTCACACAAAATTTGCTAAACCACAGTACAGTGTAGTTTTTAAAAAATCATTTGCTTCTGGCAGTATTGAAATGGTTGAAGGATAACTTTTATAAGCATTACATTAAACATTTAAATTTTAGCATTTTTCCAGCTGTGAAAACATCCTCAACATAATATTTGTTTGTTTCATTTGTATGCCAAGCCTTATAAAATAATTAGACTTTTGTGTCTTTGTTTCTTGCTTTTAAGAAAACATTTTCATTAGCATTTCCATACTTAACTATATTTTTAAATGCCAAATTTTTGAAAGATGTTTTCCAAATATAATATCTAAGCCTCTAAAAGACGTTTGTGGCAAGGGACATTATTGCCTTGGTACCAAAAGAGAAGGGAATCATAATTTTCCTACTCATATTAAAACTTCCTGTTTTCTCTGATAAGTGATGAGCTAGAAATCTAGAAAACCTAGGCATTGTTTTACTCAAAGATAATTGTTTACAGATAATATGTTTGTGAGAATTTGTCATTGGTAGGGAAATAATCCATCGGTAGCTGAATGATTATTAATGATACAAAATCAGTGCTGGATAAATATCAATTTTTATTAGTAAGGATAAGAAAAATACCCTCTGTAGTCTTCTTGTATCATCTTATCATTTTTAAGTTATAATATAAACATGCAGGTGAGATCATTTCTGATGATTTCTATATTGAAAATGATGATTTTACATACAATATTTAACTTAAAAAGACCTCTTTCTAGGGGCCAGCCAAATAGCTCAGCAGATTAAAGTGCCTGCTTAGGCAACACAGGGGCCAGGGACTTGATCCCAAACCTGGGCTGCTGGCCCCACCCCCAGGGCAATTGAGATTGGGCATGGCAGCGTGTACCTGTAATCCCATCTCATGGGGGGCTGAACACAAGCAGATCACTATGAGTCCAGTCTACGCAGTGAGACCCTATAGACCCTGTACTAAAATACGAAACAAATAAATAAATAGCCTCTTTCTGTAGCGATGCCTTACCTACTACTGAAGGAAAATTGAACTGGCTTTGTCCTTATGACTTCGTGCTTAAATCGGTGAATATTATTGACAATGATGTGCAGGTGGGCTCTCAGCTCATTGCTACAGTAGTCACGACAATCCAAATGAGACGTTGTCTTCAGGGCAGACCCAGATGTGAGGTGATGGATAAGATCACTTTTTTTAAAATCAACCTTTCATTGAAATAAAACATACGTGCAAGTGGTGCATAATAAATCCCCATCATGTGGCTCAAGGACTTTTTTTTTTTTTTTTTTTTTTTTGTCTTTTTGAGACAGGGTCTCGCTATGCAGTTCAGGCTGGCTTTAAGCTCACTTTGTAGCTCAGGCTGGTCTCGAACTCACAACAATCCTCCTGCCTCAGCCTCCCGAGTGCTGGGATTACAGGCATGCGCCACCACGCCCGGCTCAAGGACTTTTGATAAAGTGAACAAATGCACAGACCTAGATTTTGTTGCTATCTGTAAGTTCGATACCTTTCCTTTTTCTGTGTTCCGCTTCAATGTCATGGGGTTAGAATTTACATTTTGTGCACATTTGATAGTCCAGGGGGCAGCCTGTCCTTCAAAGGGGGAGAAGCATGCTGAAGGAATAGGGGGGATACCTCTTCCTCTTTGCTTCGGTTTCTTGTTACTCAGTACCAGGTCCTTGTCTTGGAAACGGGTCAGTTTGTGTTCTCAGATTTTCCATCTTACAAGAATATGTCTTACGTATCCTTATGGATATCAAGAGCTCTCAGGCTGTAAACTTCCTCCCACACTCAAGTTTTAGATTTCTGAAGTTCCATCTTTCTCCTCTGAACATATAAAATCTACTGTCAGACTTTCCTTTTTACCTTCAGCCAACTTTAATAAGGCTTCAGCTATGTCTGTCAGTGATCACATAGCAAAGCACTGGTCTAATCTTACCTTTTATTCTCTAATATTTGATCAACTTTTTTAAATTTTAAATTAATTATGATGGGAATAATTGTAGTGAAACTTTCAGAATTTGTAGCCTCTTTAGAATGTCCTCCACAAGCAAACTGTTCTATGCTAATGGGAAAACCTAATAAAACCACATTCCCATCAACTTCACTAAAAGATGTGGACTATAAATACATCAAGTTATTAGAAGTTTATGCTGTGCTGACCTGCTCCCTGGGGGGCACTGAGATGGCAATTGAGACTGGGCGTGGTCACATGCACCTGTAATCCCAGCTCTTGGGAGGCTGTAAACAGGCGGATCACTATGAGTCCAATCTAGTAGTAAGACCCTGAACACCCTATAGAGCCTTCCCTAAAAAAAAAAAAAAAGACAAAAAATGAAGTTTAAAAGTAGACCTCAGTTTTTATTTTATTTTAGACCTCAGTTTTACCTAGACATCTGAGAATCTACTATCACCTTGAATGAGAAAATAACCCCTCAGAAAAGAAAATTCTATTTTGATAAGATTATTAGGATATTAGAATCAGGAAATTGGAAATAACTTGATGCATAATCATAGGATACTATGCAAATAGGAGCATATTAGTACTGGAATATTAAATAAAATCTGAAACAGGCTTTTAACTTAAAAAGCCTGTGTAACTACACGCAAAATGCTAATTTAAGCTGTGAATAGAAACTGAACATACTATATCTATTCCATTTTGAGAACATATAAAATCGTGTGCTTAATTTGCTATGGAGTGGTAACTTTCATCTCTTTATTTATATATTAAAATTTAACCACTAAAATGAGTCCAAGATTGTTTAAATGAATCTAAGCAAATCATTAGGCTAAGGGCCAGCCAAATAGCTCAGTGGATTAAAGCGTCTGCTTAGGCAGACGCAGTAGCCAGGGCTTGATCCCCAGCATGCAGTGCAAGTCTCGCCCCTAGGCCACACTGAGATGATGACTGAGAGTGGGCATGGTGGAGTGTGCCTGCAATCCCTCCTCTTGGAAGGCTGAACACAGGCGGATCACTGCAAGTCTGATCTACATAGTGAGACCCTGTAGACCATGCAGAACCTGTCCTAAAATACAAAAAAAAAAAAAAAAATCACTAGGCTAAAAATTGGCAGAAGAACCAACTATTTGAGCACTAAAATTAGATGTAATTTTTTTAAATTTCTATTCAATTTTTATTGTCCCATCTGAAGATCATACATACTACAGAACTGAAAACTATACACCACCACAAAGAAAGGAAATGATAGACTATGGTATTTCTATAGGTTGTTCTTATTTAATACCTTTCTTATTTCAACAGTAGCATTATTTATAGCCCCTAGTTCTATTAGAAATATGGCTGGTATGGATTCTTCACCAGGCCCCTGTGAACAGAGGGAAATGCTGCTCACTTAGACATTCAGATATGGGTCCTTTGCATTTGCCATCTTCAGATGACTGCACTTGAAGGGTACAACTGTCCTCCACTCACTCCAGAGGAAAATCCAGTTCACTGATCTAAATAGAATGGTCTGGGAGAGTTGAGGCAGGCAAAATAAGCCTAAAGTCTGAAATCATTATGATGACTTAAGGTCTTTAACATAATTTGCCTAATGCAAATTTGTTTGGCATTATTTACAAACAAAAAATTAAGGTAATTTAGAAGCAGAATTCCATACCTGACAGATTACTTGACCCCTCACCATAAATAAATAAGACAAGTGTTCAGAATCATGCAGAATGAAAGGGTCCATAAGGACTGACAAATGTTTTAATAACACATGAATTTTTATGCTACTGGTGATATAGCTGGAAATCAAAAAGTATATTAAATATGAACAACATATAGAAATATCATAGTTTATCATTTCAATATTTTTCATTTCTGCATATCCAAACGAACATATGAAATTTGAGATTGAAAACAGCTCATTCATTATTCAAACCTTATTTAAAACAACTCTGCACAAACCAAGAAAGAGGAATTTTCACCTCTTTCTCATACAGTGATAGAAAAAGGATAACTGGAATCATCCATCTTCTTTGCTGCTTTGCAGAAACAATGGCATTTGAAGACAAAAGCTGAGGTGAGAAGCAGCACAACTCTGAAGGGAGGCTCTGCCACCAAGCAGCCATTTGCCATTCCATTTGCCCCTTTATTCTTGAAAGCGCATTCTTTTTCTTGGTATCCTCTTAACCTCTGCTTTCCAGAACTATCCAGATTCCAGATGACTTTTTCAGCCAAAATGGAAAAGGAAACAAAAGCCTGTCGGTAGTCTCATATATTGAGAAAAATGGAAAGAATAAGAGGTTCTAATCATAGAAGGTCAATGCCACAGTTGAGATTACGCGCTTCACACATTAGGTGAAAGAGGGGCTTGAAGACCACACACATGATAATAGTCAACCTGGAATTTTCAAAAGATTTGGAAGAAGCTATGCAGGATAAAGCAGAGGAGAGAGAGCAAAGACCATAAAAGAGAATTATAGCAGAAAAACAAAACCCCAAGCTGGGCAGGGTACAGACAGGAAGAGACATCATTTACAGGTCCTAGTCATGTCACCAGTCAGAACGCTCCTCCACTGAAATCATTGTCAGCTAACAGCACTCTGCTGGCTTGCTTAGGGATGCTTGGTAGGCAGGTGGGGAGACAAAGAAGTCGAAGTTGCTCAAGTCCAAGGCCATGCCTTACAGCACAGGCAAGAGCCCCTATCCAGAGCAGACAATGGTTGACATTCACAACAGCCTTGAAGCAGAAGAGTCTTAAACCTGTGATGGTTTTATTCTGATCTGTTGTTGGATATAAGTTATTAGATAGATTTCTAATGATTTCATCAGAAAAGAGTTCAATAATGCACTTTTTCATGAAAAGAAGAAAAATCCTCAACAGTCCAGGAAAATCATTTCATGGAAGTGGATAGAGTCCATTCTCAAAGCAAGATCTATATTTCTTGAAATCTCCTGCTCTTAAGAGCATTTACACATGGAAAAGGCAGAAGACAGAGACAGAGACACACAGAGACAGCCAGCAGCAGAAACAGAGAGAGGTAAATAGAGAACAGAAAGTTCTGGAGTTGGAGAGTTTTCAACAAACTGAAACTATTTCTTGTAGTTGGCAAATTTCTTTCATGTGTTACTAACTGGACATCTGCCTGAATCGTCAGAAGACGAGAGGCAGAATTCTGCCACCCTCATTGTGGACAACTGACTTGTAATTTTGTGGAAACTCAGTCATACTTTTATGATTATGGAAATAAAGCATGCTAGAAAGTAAAAGTGATTATATCGCATAGTTAAAACTGACATAAATAAAATTCATATATATTTTCTAAACTTTCCAGAGCTCTTCAAATTCTTACTTAGAAAGGGAGTTGGAAAGCGTGCTTTGGATTTTATGTTATGTGGAGTAACATTTTGCATAGCTCTTATAAACTTGTAGACAGAAATCAAAATGACAGATTTGGAAAAAGTAAATTTCCTCATGTTTCCATCATTTAAAAACTTGCAAGTAGATAAAACTTATATGTAAGACAAGCATTAATGACTTCTGATAACACTACTTTTAAAACGTTTCACCAGTAGATTTAGGATTGTTCAAGGTTTAAAATCTTCCTGCCATTCCTACTTTAAAAAAATACATTTTAATTTTGAATTTATATTTTGCTAAAATACTCTAATTTGTACTGTAATTGACCAGACTATTTCATTTTTCAAGTGCTATGTTGAAGGGGGCAATGCTGAAATTTTAAACAAATTTTTTATATTGACAGAAATTTGGGCTTTTCTTTGCCTTTATATTGTGAATAATGTTCAGAAAGATACCATTTTAAATGTAAGAAGTGTAACAGGATTTTCACTTTTGTATCATGTCAACAAGATCACACACACTTTCCGGTGCAGTTTACTTTCGCCTATTTGAATTCTAGATCAGCATTCAGGTGGTAGGGCTTTTCCACTTGGTGCATGGCTAAGCAGTTCCCATTTGCTTGAGTTTCTCAAAGCTCAAGCTGCTCTGAGCATTCTAAGTGGGGTGCAGTTTCCATAAACCAATTAGCTATGGGTGTTTATTTGTTCACAAGTGGAGCAGACGTGTGGAAGCAGAGGGCAGGAGACCCGTGCAGAAAGAGCCGGAGCCAGGGTTAACAGGCAGGCGGATTTGTAGGCATAGAAGGCTCCCTTCTCACCCCTAATGAGCAGAATCAGGCAGCTTTAATTCATGTTTTGTGGGCTTTTTTGTCTCTTCAGCCACAAAAGGGAGTACAGGACCCTGTTATGGGAGGGTGAGATTAGTCCTATGTGGTCAAAAGGAACAATACTGACATGTTAGTTGATCAGAAAGATGTTTTCACACTGTTTCTCATAGATGGTCCCTGGAGACAACTTTCTTTCTCTCTGTCTCTCTCTGTCTGTCTCTCTCTCTTTTTTAATTACCAAGCATGACATTCATGGTTATTTCTTTTTTCCACCCACTTGACTACAAAGGGGCCAGCTCGTGGGCCCCTCGTTGGTCGGGCCTGCGGGAGGAAGTGACAGAAGGTTGGCCTTATTTACCTTAGCGGCTTCCCGTGTAATCTGGTTAATCAAGTGGCTAATGGGAGGACACCACGGAGCCCCACACACTGCGCCCCACAATGAGCACTCATTCATATTTAATACAATAGAGTGTTTAAGTCATTCCACGCTTTGTGGAGAAGATTGCCTTTCTTTGTGCGCCTTCTCCAGAGAAGCCTTTGCCCCTCCTCCTCTTTCAGAGAGGCATATGTTCCGCTCCCGCCTGCTGCAGCTGGACAAGGGAAGAGCAGGCTTCTTTCTCTTTTCTGCATTTTTTTTTTCCAGCCAATGAATTGATTACCGCGGTTTGAAATAGGGACAGCAACGGTCCCCCCTGGCCCGTGCATGCAGAGATTAGCCTTTTGCCATTCTAATATTTCACAGGACATCTTCAGAGGAAGCAGGGCTTGTGTTCCTGGAGTCAGCCGTTGTGAGAACAACAAGCTGTTGAGTACAAAGGCAAAATATATAAATAAAAGCAAGTGAAGTGTTGATCTTGAAGTTGAATATCACCGGTGCCTCAGTAAAGGATTAAAACAGAAACCCAGAGGTGGGAAAGGACCTTCCTCATAGGAAATTTTGAAACAACCCAACTGAAAGGAGAACCTTATCAAAACTCTACCATTTGGCCCTTGGGTTTGATTTTAGAGGAGAAAAAAATTCTCATGGGATAGATAATGGATACACAGGTTCTGTTTCACCCCGCTGGATAAACTGACATTTTTTTGACTAGTGGAAATTAATAACTCTTGAAGTACAGATTGTAACATAATTATAATAAAGTAATTCTTTCTATTTGTTTAATTTGGGTTCCAATTAAAAACAACTGAAATACTCTGGCATCCTCTACCCTCATCCTGTTCTCTTCCTAAAATGACCATTGTTATCTAAGGTGAAAAATTGGATCATAGTTGCTAGGCATTACCCCTATTCCTACAGCAGGATAATGCCCCTTAATTGTGACAATAAAGATGAACTTGCAAAAGGATCACGTAAATCTGTGTCTGGACTCCCAGATACTGCGCACTAAGCAGTCTTAGTGTTCGGAAAGCTTTCTCAAGCAGGGATGTATCTATCTCAAGTCTCCTGGATGTAGGAACTTCTTAAATAGCAAAAGTTTTAAGAGTAGGGACCATGATGAAGTATGTTTCTGTTTAGAACAACAAACAAACAAAAAGCCTGAGTTAATGAGCTTACATTTGCCGCTGCCATGGTTTAGATTTTACCCAAACAATGCATTCTGCTTAAGTGATGACATACAGAGGTATAACTACATACATATGAACCAGCCTCCCTCTCACAGCCATGAGAGATGGTGACTCCTGGGCTCCTGGACTATCTAATCACAGGAGAAGGTGACATTTATTTTTTAAAACAATAGTGTCTCCCTGGTCTAGGACCAGGTTGGTGTGATAGATCCTAAAGCAAAGTTAGGGTGCTCCTCTGGCCTGTCCCTTGCAGCCTGATTCAGCCCTGTAGCTATCCTGTTGGGATAGATCAGAGAGATGGCAGAAACCATCCACGGAGCTTTATGTGTACCTCAGCAATACACATTGATCACTGTATAAACTGACATTTTTGTGACTAGTGTAAATTAATAACTCTTGAAGTACAGATCGTAATGTAATTATAATAAAATAGTTCTTTCAATTTTTTTTTTTTAAATCTGGGTTCCAATTAAAAACAACTGAAGTACTCTGGCATCCTCTACCCTCATTCTGTTTCTTAAAAAAATCACTGTTATCTAGGGTGAAAACTTGGATCACAGTCATTAGGCATTACCCTTATTCCTACAGTAGGATAATTCACCTTAACTCTGATAATAAAGATGAACTCTCAAAGAGAATGCATCAGAAGACTGCTGAAAACATTAGAGTATGCACTTATGTGGGTCATCAAAGGGATCAGCTATACAAACTAACAAGGGAATTTAATAGTTCCCTTAGCTGAGCCCAGATAGCACACAGGAAAATTGTTTGCATTTTCTCCTACTTGGAAAAATTCTGCTGCTTCTTGGTCAGCAAATGATATCAATCGCAAAACCACTGCTTTTTAATACTTAATCTTTATGTCCAAAGTTGCATGAAGTGTCAAAAGAGAAAACTTGATATTTATTCTGTACTTTCTCATGAGATAAGTTTTATTTAAGTTGTTGGAAGAAAATCAGTAACTAAAAAACAAATGAGCAAATTTAAAATGATGGCTGCTACCATCTGTAATTAAAGATTTCGAAAAGTTTGGAGTCAAGATTTACTGAAGAAAGGATTTTTCTATGAATGTCAAAAGAGGGGGAAAAAAAGGGAAAAAGAAGAGACAGCTAACAAAAAAGTCTTAAATCTCTTAAATTAAGTTTCCTCCCAAATAAGGCACCAAAATGAACTGAAACCTTAATTAAAGGTTAGCCTTGCAAGTGTCGCCGGCCCCCCATGGCCTGCTGCCTCCCAGCTGAGAGTCTCAGGCTCCATGCCCCTCTACTTCATTAGAGCCTTAACAATCCATTATCCACTTCCTAATCCTCCTCTGCTCCGAGGAGTCCTGGCTATTAGAGTTCTTGAAGGGTCCCTGTCATTGTGATGGAGGTGTGAATTGATCACTAAGATGACAACCAGTGACAAGAGCTGTTTATTCGATTGCTACTTTGCCTCTTAATTACAACTGATTAGGCTGCCTGTTGGAGGCGAAAACAAGAATGACCCTCTTTTGTTCAGGTCATCTACTACATTGCCTTCCTGCTTTGATTTCCATGGCTCTGTGATTTTTTTTTTTTTGGGGGGGGGGTGTCTTTTTTCGCCTTTTATCTTGATTCCCAGATGTTTTTTTTTTTTTTCCAGTACCACAGTAAATATGAATCCAAAATAAAAATCATTATTAAAATTAAGTTCAAGAAATCTATCTTTAACCATCAAAAGTTTCTCACAGCCTTCCCATTCAATTATTAATTTCAAATTTTGTTACTTTCTAAGCCTCAGTTCAGGATGTAGGTAAAGTTTCAGAAAGAGCAATTATGTTCAGTGTGTTTTCATACCTTTCTACGGAATGATACCTGTTAGCTCTTGTATCTCAATATTCCCTCAGAATTAATAGCAGCCTATGAAATAATGAGACTTTATGATTCTTAAAGTTTGCATGGGAAGATTTTTTATTACTGAAAGTCTTTCTTTGCAAAACAAAGTCCATCCTCATGAAATTATTCCTTTCACCTTACTAACTGAATTCATTTTATAAACTGTTACTGAAACTATAGTTTTAGCCAACTTCATATTCTTAAATTACTAAAAGAAACTATTCTTTCAGCTTTCAATAAAGTGAAACTACAGTTGATAATGGAAGATCACAATTGATATCTGATACAAAAGTTACATTTCTTGTTATATAGGTCTTGCTTTATCTTGGTCTTAATCATCCAGCAGAAAAGTATATAAACTGGGGCCAGGGAGATGGCTCGGTAGAATAAGTGCTTCCTGGCAAGTGCAAGGGCCTGAGTTCAATCTCCAGTTCCACCATAAAATAAAAAAGAAAGAAAAATATAAAAATGAGGTATAAAATGTAAAAACATATTAATATGCTGAGCTGTAAAAGGCTCAAGTCAACAACTTCTGACATTGCCAGTCCTATGGATAACCCACTACTATTATGGACTAGTGGACTATATTGGACTATTTTGCTGAATTCACAAACCTACAATATTTAAATGGCATTGGAATGCCCATCTCTGACAAAACTAAGCAATAAAAGGGGATACAAATGAAGAACCATTTTGTATCTGTATATATAAAATAGTTAAGATAGATGTATAGCTACTTTCTCTTAATTCAATGAGAAGAAAGATTTGTACTAATAGTGTTTGGACAGGATATCATGTCTGCATCTTGTACTATGAATAACCTCTACAAAGACAACAATATGCAATGTATTAATTATTGAAACTATCCTACTAATCAGTTTTAAACTGTCTCATTGCTATTTGTTTCTCAATGAAATTAATAAAAACAAACAAACAAAAATAAACAATGGTTACCTGATACAAAACAGAGTTCTGGCTTAATAATTAAAAATCACTCTCTTGTTGAGAATAAAATGCCTGGGTTTTTGTTGAGTGCATATTAGCACTTTAATTTTATTTTTAACTTTTCATTAGTACTTATTTGCAGCATATTATGATTAAACTTATGTTGAAAATTGGTACAGGAACAAACATATAAGATCTTTGTCCCCCTTCCCTTCACTCCCCTTTTACCAGCATCAGATTCATTTACTTATCTAATAAATTATTATAAAGTCAATTAATGCACATACAGATTAATCAGATTTAACTGGCCAAGAACATATAAAATATGTAAGATATTTATATTAAATTAAAGTGTCCTTTTAGACATATTGTCCATGCTTGATTACAATAACTAGATTTTCTCTCTTCTGCTATCTATCTTTATGTGCTTTATTTGTATATTAATTTTTCATATGCAAGGAATTATATGAGAGGCTGACGTACTGATTTGCTTCACTTAGCACTGTTGTCTTCAAGTGCATCCTTTTTGCTATGAAAGCTTCAAGTTTCAATCGTTTCATACTATTCTACTATGGCAGAAAATACTCTGTTGTGTATGAATACGAAGTTATCTTTATCTATTCAACTACTGAAGAACATATTGGCTGTCTAATTTTTTAAATTTAGTATATGAAAAATATTTTAAAGTGCAGTTGGCATATCCATGGACACTTGTTTACTTAGAATAAAGCTACAGTACTTAAAAAGAGTCCTCATTTTTTCTCTTTATACTCAACTCCTATTTTAAGATCAAATAAAAAAAGAAAAAATATAGGATGATAGCCTAAAGAAGATGTAGAAAGCTGCTTTCTTGACCAAAATCATGGAAGAAATACAGCCCTGCTATTCTTAAGACCCACAGAGGCCCAATAGTAGGAGGTGTGTTGTAAAGTAACTACTTTACACAGACCAAAAATGGTGAGCAGGAATTGATGTCTAAATAATTAGTTTTTTAGTGATCATGACAATTTATTATTAACTGTAAAGATTACCTATCTATTCATCTATCTGTCTATCTATCTATCTATCTATCTATCTATCTATCTATCTATCTATCTATCTCTGTCTTCTCAATCCCTTGCCCAGACTTCCTTTATAATTCTGGACTCAAGCAATCCTCCTGCCTTAGCCTTCCTAGCATTGAAACTGTCAGCACAACAAGCACATCCAGCCTTCAAAAAATTTTCTACAGTTGTAAGGTATCCAATGTGGAAAAAGCATTAGAATCAGCCTAAGTTTTCAGAAGAAATCTTTACTTTTTTTCTTTTTTTATTATTACTGTCATTCTTCTTATTTTTCCTCTGATTATTATTGAACTCATTATTAGTATTTTGAAGTTCCTGGAAACAAACACACACCAAAAAAATCAAGTAGCTTTTCATCATTTCAATCAACAATTTATTAGATTATAAAATCCATGCATAGTTCAGTAGACTTTATGAATATGTTCTTAAAATAGCATAGTTCCACTTAATGTAATTTAACTAGTAAGTACTAGTATAGCACAGCGGCCCTTTACTGTTGATTCTAGTGCATCTCCTCACTTCAGTCTGGCATGGCCTCTTACTAGCTTAGGTGACAACGTTTTCAGTTGGGAAACAGAAATACTAGTCACAACTTACTCATATTGCCAGTGTAAAAACTGAAAGAAGTCACATAGGTAAGACAGTAAATGCGAGTTGAGTTCAGCATCACACACTAATCACCCTACTGCTCAGGGGCTGAGGCAGAAGACAGGTGAGGTGAAGCTGTGGCCCACAGCTCAGGAAGCCTTGTCTCCAAGAGCAAGCCAACAAAGAGACGTGAAATGAGTGCCTAAAAGAAGCCGGTAGCTAGTATCGCCTTTGGTGGAGAACTGCGCTGCCCTCCCGCACCACTATTCATATCGTAGCAGAGACTGATTATGGAAGGCAGCTCGCGAGGAATCAAAAAAAAAAAATAAATAAAGGCATCTATGTTAAGAAGGAAGACTGGCCTGGTAAAACCATCTGTATTTACATAATGTGTAATCTATATAAATGATCTTAAATAATCCATTTAAAAATTTCTAGAACTAACAGATATGTTTAGTAAGGTTGCAGGAAATAACATCAGTATCTGAAAATCCAATTCATTTTTTGTACAGTGGGAATAGATAATTAAGTTAAGAGCACAACTCTGTCCACAATAGCCTCCCAAGAATAAAACACTGAAGATTCAATTTAACTGGAGACATACAAGACTTTTCTGCCAAAACCAGCAAAGTATGGTTGGGAGAAATTAAAGCACATCTAAATAAAAATAGAAAGACATCTGTGTTTATGAATTGAAGGCCTTCCTATTGTTAACACGACAATACTCTAAATTACTGTGTAGGCTCAGCACAATCCCCACCACCAGTAGTTCTTTATTTTGCAAAACAATTGAAAAATCTGATGTTAAAATCAATATTGAAATACAAAGGACTCAGGGTAGTCAAAACAATCTTGGAAAAGAGTAACGAAGTTGGATAAGTTACACTTCCTAATTTCAAATCTTACTGCAATAGTAAAATAATCAGTACAGCGTGGTACTGGTGTAAGAAAAAATTATACATGCATATGGAATAGAATTGAGAGTCTACATTTAAAAAAAATAAGCAATAAATATACATTCAGCCAAGCAAAACAAACAAAAGAAACAAACAAACAAAAAAAGAAAAAATTTCTAGTCCAGAAAGGAACTTTTACAGTTATGTTCAATTTATTTATTTATTTATTTATTTATTTATTTATTTATTGAATTCATTTTAATGAGAAAAAATTAATTGATTTTCAACGTTTCCAAGACCACTCAAGTTGCATCGATAGTCTTTTCAATAAACAGCACTGGGACAACTGAATATTCATATGCAAAGAAATTCATTTCTCAGTTTATTTCATGCTGTAATAAAAATTTATGGTTAAAAACATGACTAATTTGAGATTAAGCCATACAATTTCTAGATGAAAATGAAAAATATTCATGATACCGGGCTAAGCAGAATATGTTAGATATGACACAATGGTATTAGCAATAAGTTTACTTGAATTTTATTAAAATTCAGTTTGCTGCAAAGATCAAATTTTAGAAAATTAAAACAATGTATAACTTGGAGATAATATTTGCATGTGCTTATGTAGTGAGAGAATTATAACTACATCTTATAAAAATCATTTTAAAAAATTATTTGAACTAACAGAAAGATAGGTAATCCAATGTTTTAAATGGAAGAAAATTTAAATAGCCCAAAAGATATACAAAAGTCCAGTCAGTAGGCATATGAAAAAGTTCTGATTATTATGAGTTATAGGGAAATGTTAAATTAAAACAACAATGAGATATCATTTCACTTTCAATAAGATAGCTATAATAAGAAAAACAGCCACAAATGTGGGAAAAGATGTAACGAAGTCTGAAACAAATGGTTAGTGGTAGAATTACTTTAGGAAATTATTTAGCAGTTTCCAAAAATATAATAGTTTTGTCATAAGATGCAATTCTATTCTTAGCTATGAACCTGAGAATAATGAAAAACCCATATTTGTATCTATTTAAATGGCAATGGAATGCCCATCTCTGATAAAGCTAAACAAAAAAGGGGATACAAATGAAGGACCATTTTGTATCTGTATATATAAAAAAATTAGGATAGATATAGTGCTACTTTCTCTTAATTCAATAAGAAATATTTGTACTAATAGTGTTTGGACAGGATATCATGTCTGCATCTTGTACTATGAATAATAACTATGAAGACAACAATATGCAATATATTAAATATTAAATATTGAAACTGTCCTACTAAGTTTTGAAACTATCTCATTGCTATTTGTTTCTTAATAAAATTAAGAAAAAAAAGTAAGACAAAAAAAGAAAGAAAGCCTTGCAAATGCATGTTCTACATACACATGTCTCTTTTTTAAGCTACTCTGGTTTATTTTATTATTGAAATATTTACATACATAAATCTGACGAATAAAAACAAAAATATAGATTTCAGTCATGTCAGAAGACAGTAGGAAGCACTTAATATTCACACTTTTACTTATTTTCAAATACTCTTCCTTGGGCTTGTGCTTTTTTCACTGAGAAAGAATAAAGTGTAAACGTAAAACAAAGAGGGCTTGTATTGCTAGTAATATGGTTAGCAAGTGGAAATTTGAACAGCACAACCCTCAGGACTACCCACAACACCTGGGGTCTTGCTAGACATACCTATGTCTATACTTGCACAGAGAATACCATTATATAGGTATAGAAATTTAAAACTGTAAGAATGGAGCTCATTGTTTAAAAGAGCTCTCCAAGTGCTTCTTAGGCTCAACCAAATTTGAGAAGCCCTGGACATGATGTCCTCTTTTTCCATATATTTGGTTGTTACAGGGTCTCACTAGGTAGCTCAGACTTATAGTGATCATCCTGTTTTCAGCCTCCCCAGAGCTGGGATTACAGGTGTACACTACTATGCTCAGACCCTGGGGGTGAGGCTGGAATAGCATGTGGTATCAGGGATTGAACTACAATCCCTAAACTTGCCTAAGCTTGGCTAAGCAGGCGCTTTAGTCCACTGCGGTATCTCACCAGCCCTGGACATGATATGACGCCTTATTACCCTTCAATCCTAAACTGAGTCTGTCCTTTTGCATTATTGACTTCACCCATTAAAGCTGTCTTTAGACTGAACTAAGGGTTTGTCTTCTTTTTCTTTTATCAACTTGTTTCTCCCAGATTCCCACCATCAGGGAAGCATACACAGCAAATCACTAGTTGATTCTCATATTCCAAATTCCACTCCTTCCTCCTTTTCTGATGTCAGGGCCTTTATCCCTGTGTAAATTATAGGAGCAGCAATTTGGACCACCCTCCTCCCATCTGCACAAATAACAGACTGCAGCTGTTACATGTGCTGACACTGAGCTTCTGCTGTAGGACCATATAGAACACATACATTGCTTCACTTTTGCCTTATTAAACTGCTTGCCAACCAGATTACAAATTTCCCTCTGAGGCCTTGAAACCTGCAGAATTCTTTTGAGACTGTTTCTCTAATATTCCAGCACTAATCACACCTCAGGTGGCAAGACAACCAGTAGATGTTGATTTTTACTTCAAAGGTTTGTAGACCACGTCTATATTCTCAATTGCATATGTCACCAACAGGGGGGTCCATGACAGCAAAAATTCAAAGATAATCCCAAAGCCTCTTGTTAATCAAGGCTCACAATCTACCTGCCCACAAAACCAGTATGGTTAATTTGCATATTATCACTTATTAACTCCTGTCTACCCTCTGGTGTGGTGGAGGTGCTAATGAGCGGTGAAATGAGTTAGACATTAGAAATACAAGGCATTGAGAAACATGATAATTAATCTCTAAATAATGGAGATTGGGAAGAAGTTGAAACTACCATCCCTTTCTTTTCCCATTGCTCCTGCCTTTATTTCCATTGAAGACAACAGAGACTGCCAATGACCATCGATGGGGGTTCATTCAGTGATGAGGAAGTTACACAGAGAAATAAAATATAGTGCTCATTCTTCTCCCTTAAAGGCTACTCACTCTAGAAAGAATATGACACAAAAACTGATGCTCATAATCTGAGATCTAATACAGACATGCTTCAGTTCCTTTCTGTTCATATTTCTTTGCTAGAATTTAGCAAAATAAGGTATGCAGCCATAAGGCTAGTACAGAATGGTTTCTCTCGAACTTTTCCCCATGGTACCATCTTATCAGTCTTGAGGGTAGAGATAAGAAAATATCAGCCATGATAATTCTGCCTTCAACATATGGAATAGGTTTGGGACATCTAAAATGATGGCCGAAGCCCAGGGAGATAGCTCAGTAGAATAAGCACCTGGCAAGCACAGAGTCCTGAATTCAATCCCCAGTACTGCCAAGATAAAATAAAATAAAGAAAATGATGGCCAGTAGTTTTCTCTATGTCTGCTAATATACATAGGTTCAGAATTACCAAGCCCAAATATAAACCTCTCTAAGTTTTGAGAAAGTTGTAAAATGTGCTTCTACTACCATGAGTGTACACAGTAGAATTATTATGCATAATATATGAAAGAGACTAGATGTTGAGGTTATACCTCAGAGTGCATAAGACACCTTGGGAAGAAAGATAGGAATTCTCATGCAGGAATTTGGTGCTTCACTATACAGCTGTCCCTCCACATCCATAGAAGGTTTGTTCTGGGTTTTCCTCAGATTTTCCCAGATCCTAATATCTGAGGACACACAAATCTCTTATAAAGATGGGCTAGTATTTGCATAGAAACACAAACCTCCCTCTATACTTTAGATAATATCCAGAAGATTTATTATACCAAACACAGTATAAACTTTAGGCAGATAGTTGTTGAACTACATTGCTTAGAGGATATTGACAAGAAAAATAATCAACTTATGTTCACTAGAGAGAAAAATTTTGTTGCAAATATTTTTAAGGCAGGGTTGGCTGAATCCTAAAATGCAGCCCCCACAGATACAAAGAACTGACATTTAAAAAGCTAAAACAGGACTGGGGAGATGGCTCAGTGGAATAAGTACTTCCCTGGTAAGCACAAGAACATGAGTTTAATCCCCAGGTCCACCAAAAAAGAAAAAGAAAAGAAAAAGCTAAAACAATAGGAAATGGCTCTACTAAAACATAGTATTCATAGAAAAACAAGGAAACGGTTTGCTACATAAGGATGCCTTTAAAGCTATCTTCAGTCATGCTGTACCATGGTAAGGACTGAGCTTTAATCAATTGTTTATTCGTATATCATTGATTTAAATCAATCCCCTTAAATGTGTCAACCTCAAATCCCGGATTTAATACTTAAAAAGATGTGCAAAACCAGTGGAAAACTTGAAATAAAAACCACTCATTGAAGACATACACATGCACAATCCCATTAAGTCATATTTTTAAATGTAATAATTAGTGGGCCCATTCTAAAGCTTGTCTAGAAAGACTCTTGCTTGACATGACTGTAAAAAATAAATCAATTAACAGTATTTGTTTTGTTTTGGCTTGGTGCCTTAGATTTACAACGGTGTATCTTTGTAATCAATTATATCTGCACTAAATCAAATCTTTACCTACATCATGAGTTTTAATGCAACCTCAGTGAGTGAGTCTATGAGCTTCATCATAATTATCCACTACTATTTGCCCTGTGGATTTTTTCCCACCAGGAGTAATGTATCAAAGTTTGTTTTTTCTATGCCATTGCTTACGTAACACTTCCTCATTCTCATCAGATTCTGCTAACTGGAATAGCTATGTCCCCTCATTAGCACAAGCTACATTAAAATTGAGAGCAGACTACTATTGCATATCTTACCATGAGTGCACTTGGAGTCTACCCCAAGACTAATGCCTTCAGTACTTGTTTCACCACACATATGCTGATTGTCTGCTGTGCATGACTGAGATGGACTGATAGACACACAGGGCTCAGAGTCCAGTGAATGGAGACTGCCGTGCTTTGCTGAAGTCTTTCATGTCACAGTTTTCAGACTTGAATGACCACAGATTTCTACTTGGCTCTGCATAATTCATTCATCTTGTATCTTCCTTAGTAAATCTTCTTTCCTTCCACAACCAAAATTCCTTTGGTTCCAAGCATTCTTCTAATGGCTGCAATGAGCAATGGTTTTCTATCCTTCATCCCTAGAATTAGACCATAGAGTCAAGATCCACTTTCTATATTGGGAGCTGAAGAAGAGCTGCTTGCTCTCAGGTCAGGTCAAATGGATGTTACATTCACACCCACACACTCAGCAAAAAGGAAATTGTTCCTGTACAGCGTAATTCAATTTCCATGGAAGGCCAATTTCAAAGTGTTTATTGTACTTTTTATTTCTGTACCTAGTTTGAATAGTTTCCTTCATGTTTTTTGGCCTTCATGGAAACGGTGACATAATCATTACTGTAAACAGTTTGTTCATATAGTGTACCAAAAGAGTGAAGCTTTACCTTTCCCTGAATTTAATAATAATTCCTGTTTAAATAACTTTTCCATATAGCCATAGTCAAAGATCCTTTATCTTTATATATGTATCATATATGCCAAGGGAAATTTTCAGTGTAGAGGCAAACAATTAAACATTCTTTAAAGTCATCTTTAAAAGTAAAAGTCTCTCAATTACAAATATCAAGGCTTCCAAGTGGCACTCATCCATTGAGTTCTAAATTGTTAATCATTTTCCTAATTCTCTGCACTTAACTAAAGCACCTTCTCAGCTGGGCCAAGTAGACCTGGGTTACATACTCTGCTCTGGGACTGAATGATTTAGTGCAGAGGCTAAGGATTCCATTCTAGATGGCTATGCATCTAAGGGGTCATCTACTTTTTAGACACTGAACTTGCATTTGTAGAACATAAAAATAGAGTGTATTTGGCTATTTTAGTATATCATTGAGATTTTTTTCAGTTTACTTGGCTTGTTAACTTTCTTTTTTATTCTATTCTTCTTTATTTTTTTGGTCCTTCTGAGTTGGAAATGGAAAGCTCTATTTCACTAAGAACATGAGAATTGAAGTCATTCATGTCCTTCAGACACCAGAGTAAACTCCAGGTAACATTAAAATATCAAAGGTGAATTTTGGCCTCTTTATTCTAACATATGCAAAAGGCATCATGGAAAAGAGGAGAAAACACTGCTCTGCACTCAGAAAACAGGACATGGGCAAATATGCAAGAGGATCAAACCATTCCTGCAGGTGGATTATTTCGCAGTTCTAGTAGGAGGTGTTTTGGCCTTAGACTGGCCATTCTTATGGTAAGTTTAGATGGCTGTATAGCTCTGGTCCTTAGTGATCAGAGAAGACTGTGGGCATTGTCTACTTCGTGATGGATGCCTTTTGAAGCATCATGCAAATTGAACCTTGAGTCAGGACTTCTCTCTTAAAGGACAGCAGTTTTGATGTGTAAGCTTAGAAAGTTCTGGTGAGATTGATGGATCAGCTCAGAATTCTGACATTTGGATTAAAACAGTACAGAAATGAATCTTGTATTTGACATTTAAAAGGGAGGCTTTTCTACTGACTGTAGTTTCCTAAATCATGCCAGAAGGAACTGCCATGAAAAAAATGGCTTGAGAAATCACTTTCCATTCGTTTCTATGTTTTCCCACATTATGACCAATGAATTGAGACCTAGAGTCATTACATACGTGGAGCAGCAGCAACACACAAACCAGTGAAGCGATTCATGAATGCTAATGATCATTCCCTGTGTATAGATACAGCAGCAAACGTTGGTTTGCCAGCCTCATCCACTGGGATCTTTAAGAAAGCATAACATTTGGAATGCCTTTCTTTCTTGTCACTGAATATGTATGCTTCTTTGGTTCTTTTGGAGGAACAAGGCAAGCAGAAAATAGGTATGGACTGCTACTACTTTAATGTTAAAAAAGAGAGAATTTCAGTGGTCAGATGGAGGATTCTATGCACATTCAAGCTTCTGAGTATTTCTTCTGAAATGCAGCATCCTAACACCTTGATTTTGTTATTTACACAAGTACCTGATTTGTTAATAAAATCCAGCGTGTTTACTAAACCTACTAAGACTGTTGTGTTTTAAAATTTTAAAATAAAAAATTAGGCCTGTCTACAAACAAGCAGTTGAATGTACAAAATGTGCTTTTCAAACACGCTGCATTTGCATCTCCCCATACATTGTACAGAGAATGTCCTAATGCTCTGCCCTTGACTAAAGCATCTAGTGCAGCTAGTGGTGCTTCACAGGATTATTCAGGAAGGGGCTAGGGAGATGTCTCAGTAGAGTAAGTGCTTCCCTGTCAAATGCAAGGGCCTGTGTTCAATCCCTGGTTCCACAAGAAAAAAAAAAAAAACATGATTCAGGAATATTTTTGTTGTGCTTATGAGCAGTTTACTTTGTATCACTTTTTCTTTAAAGACATGGCTAAAATATAGTCACTGACATATTGTCATATTTTCCCAATCTGATGATATTCTTTATCAAGGACTATGGAAAAAACCATATTTTTAAAATAATTTAAATTAAATTATTACATTTTCCAAAACTAAAAGTAAAATTGAAAGGCATATACTTTCATATATACAAATATACATGAAAAGATTGATGCTATGCTTAGCATAACTTTAAAGCAACAAGATTAAAATGAAAGGGTAAAACATACTCAGGGCCATTTTTCCGGGCTAATCTGTGTTTTATGAATTTATATCTTTTTGCTATTTACTTCACCTTATGCAGCTGCTACCCATTTGTGCCATTTTCCCTATATTCTCATATTATGCACTTCAATCATTCACTTGAGAGAGAAGAAAATGTAGTGTCCTAAAATACTTCTATTCTTGACAAATAAAGCTCTTACTTTGTCTCTTTATATAAACATGTCACAGCCTACCAAACATGCCCAACTATCATCTGTGGAAAGGATCATACCTTCACCATGAAGTGGTCAGTACATTTTGGTCTTAGTGGCTGTGTTTACTGTTGGGAGTACAGAGAAGAAAAGTCACTCTAGATCTTTTATAGATACCTCATAGGATCAGCAAGAATCAGGCATCTGAACAAACCCAGCAGGAATAGGCAAGCACCAGAGAAGCTATCCTTAATTCACCAACCCTACGTGGAGAAAGAAAAAGATCCCTGAAAGAGCTAATAGTAGCTGATTCTGAGGGATGAATCAACAGTAGAGTATTTAGAGATAATGGCTAACAGAGAGCAATTACACATTAAAAAGAGAAAGAACAAAATTTCAAAACTGTTAACACCTAAGACACATCCTGGATTTGAGAGTGGATCAGTATCCCTACCAGGGAAGACAAAAAGACAGAGCCACAACTTGATGTGCAATGTACAGCCATGATCCACACATAAAGCTCTGGTACATCAATGTAAGATTTTAGAGAAAGAAAGAATATGAAAGGAAAGGAAAGGAAAAAGAAGGGAAGGGAGGAAAAGGAGGAAAAGGCAAGAGAAAGAAAGTTTATAGGTAGGAATACTAACAAGAACAAATGATTTCCAGCTGAGCTTCCTGACAATGTGGAGGACTGGGGGAAGAAGATGAGGATTGAATTAAGCAAGAGCAATTGGAGAGCCGCTGCCTAATCAGTGGCCAGAGTCGCGATGAAGAGGGAGCGGATCTGGGAGAAAGGAAGGTGACCTCCACATCACTGCCTCGCCGAATTCGTTGGAACCTTAGAGAGTAAGTTAGTGCCCACAAGGTTTCTTCCTTGGAGCTCTTAATGAATATTAATGCCTTTTAGGAGATGGCAAAAAATGATTTATTGGTGGAGTCTGGAGGAGGGAGTTGAGGTAAGTTTGGTGTCTCCATGTTGAACATGAGATATCAGACAAAGTGACCCTAGATGGTACAGCAATGGATTTGGGGCCCAGAAAAATGACTTAGAGGCTTAGTACTGATTACTTTAAGTTAAAGAACATTATCAGGGAAAATGTAAAGGTAAAAGATAAGAAAGATGAGTTGAAAGCTCTAAGTATATACTCTTAGGGTGGTGATTAAACCCTATGTCTGAATAGCTAGAAATAAAGGAACAACTAGGAAAAAACAAAAGAATGTTCCAGAACCCTGTGTCTCAACCTGGTCCCAAAGAACAGTTCTGCATGTTAAAAATAAATAAAAACTGGTCCCAAAGTATAGTTCTGCAAGTTAAAAATAAATAAATAAGTAAATAAGATGTACCTATAAGTGAAGATAGAATTAAACACAGAAATTAAAATAATTTTTTAAAGACACATCACATGAGAAGTAAGTGAAATTCACTTTGCATGCAAAGCATTTTGCAGATCACAACTGATTTCTGCTCACCCAGGTGCAGCACATTCTACTGACAACTGTTTTGCATATAAAAGCTCTCCTAACGATATATTTCATTATATATCATATATTTGCTTATATATGAAAGTTCTCCTACAATGACAGAAATTAGTTATCCATCTGTGATCCTATTCTTGGGGGAAAATCTTTGGCAAAGTTTGGAAAAGAAAGTAGCAGAGCAACATTAACTTTTTTTTATATTCACATTCCATTTATCTCAAGTTATCATCCCCCCCCTTGGTCCCTGTTCTTGTTCTTTAATTATTCAAGAGATACTATTTTCCACAGAAAATCAAGATACCAAAATGCCATGATTATATATTTCCCCTTAAGCTTTCATTATACTCTTTAAGAGCAGAGAGAAAAGGTATCAAGCATTAAACTGTTCTCCAGAGAACCTGGGAAAAGATTTCACTTCACATTTTTACAATCAATGTCAGTGGCACTGACAACCACAATTTCAGTGAGACCAGTAAACGCAAATATAATGATCTTCTTTATGAAAATGAGTCCCAAATTAATACCAGTTATTACTTAACTTAAATAAATATTGAAATAAGAAAATATAAAAAGGATTTAGCTTTTAGCCTTTTTAAACTCACATAAATACTGGGATGAAATTATTAAGGGATGAGAAACTTTGGCACACTTAATGTAGAAGGCCCCAAGATGGCTCAGCAGATAACTGTGTGCTTAGGGAAGCACAATCCCCTGCACCACATGCCCCCCCCCCCCGGCATGCAAGCCAGCCACCAAGACTGGGGGTAGTGAGGTAAGTCTGTAATCCCTGCCCTAGGGAAGCTGAAAATGAGAGGGTCACTACAAGTCAGAGCTACATAGTGAGAACATATACTAAAAACATGTAAACAATAAAAATAAATTAATTAATTAAAATAGGTTCTATTCCTGGGTGTGGCATGCCAGCCCCCCTCCTGGGGTATGCTGAGTTGGTGATTGGGACTGGGCATGGTGGCTTGCGCGTGTAATCCCAGAAGGCTGTAAACAGGCAGATCATTACGAGTCGATCTAATAGTGAGACCCTGAAAACCCTGTAGACCCTTCCCTAAAAATACAAAAACACAGATTAAAATAAATAGATAGTAATTAAATAAATATAGTTCTGCAGATAATAAGTGTAGATTTACTTTTTAATTTTATTTTGAGAAACAAGTAGCAATGAGACAGTATCAAAACTGATTAATAGGACAGTTTTAATAATTAATACATTGTACATTGTTATCTTCTTAGTGGTTATCCATAGTACAAGAAGCAGACAGGATATCCAGTCCAAATACTATTAGTACAAATCTTTCTACTCATTGAATTAAGCAAAAGTAGCTGTATATCTATCCTAACTATTCTGTATATACAAATACACAATGGGCCTTCCTTTGTATCCCCTTTTCTGTTTAGTCCTTTCAGAGATGGATATTCCATTGGCATCTAAACACTATAGGTGCCTGAATTCAGCAAAACAATCCAACACAGTCCAGCAGTCCACAATAGTAGTGGGTTATCCGCAGAAGTTGTTGACTTGAGCCTTTCACAGCTTAGCATATATGCTTTATTAATATTACTTTATGTACCTCGTTTTTTATACTTTTCTGCTGGATGGTTAATACCAAGATAAAGAGAGATCTGTATAACAAGAAATGTAACTTTCGTGTATGATAAGGTCAGTCATGTACCCTCAGGATTTATCCTGTAACCCCATTCCACACTTTGTAGATCCTGTGCCAGTGTCAGCCTTGTGGATGAGTCACAGCCATTGCTTGAAGAATTTGCTCTCTGTGAAAGCCTGAGAGAATGTTTTCTCTCCATGTGACTCTCCTTAGGCACACTCTACATCATGGTCACTTTCCTCTGTGGCCCCATAATCTCCTTGATCAGAAAATTTGGGATGCAACTGAGTTATACAATGTTACAGTACAGGTTCTCCTATGTCCTGAGTCTTCACTGACCTTAAAAGACTAGGGCTGAAATTTTGGCTGACCTTGCAGCCCTTCCTTTTCTCTAATTTTTGGTCTGCAAACTTAGGTTGATAGCTCTCCAGAAGAGAAGCTTATTATTACCCTACATCATATGCAGTTGGGTTTCACCTCACTATCTGTCTGAATATCAAACATCTTAGGCACAATGTGGAATAGGTATTTTCCATTAAGTATTGATATGCTAAAATTTTAGTCCCTACAGAATATGAAGAAAAAAATAATTTAAAAAAATAGGAATAAACACATATTTTTTACACAGAAATTTCGAAATCTAATCATATACAGCATTGTATCAGGACAGTCCTATGACTTTTTTCCTTGTGTCTTTTTTTCATATATTACCCTTAATTTACAAAAAAAAAAAACTTTTACTTGAGAGACAGTATGGTAATAATTGGTATGACGAGAAGTACATATTTAGAAGACCAAAATGACAGACATTCCAAGCTTGACCCGTGTTTATTACACATTGCTATCTTCAGTGCAGTTGCTTGGTTGACAGGTATCAGCATGTATAGTTAGTCCAAGTAAGAATCCTACCAATTAACTACTAGTTTCAAAAATTTGCTGATGTTTCTCAGGATCAATGCCTTACCCTCCTGTGCATATAAATGTATGGCTTTGCCCCTGTCCTGTTTCCTGGCTTTCCTCCTTTCCCTCTCCTTATTGTCCAATCCTCAAGTTCTTGCTTTCCTTTTAATTGTGTTATATCTTTCTATTTGTATTTCTTCTTTTGAGTTCTCACACTAGGAAGACTACACCATATTTACACATGTGTGTCTGGTTTATTTCACTTAGAAGTACATCTTTAAGTAGCATCCACTTAAATATGAACGCTTTGAGTTTATCATTCTTTATATTAATACTCCATTGTATAAATATACCACATCTTTTTCAACCATTCCTCATGTGACAGGCATCTTGGTTGTTTCCAAGATTTGGCTATAACAAATTGTGCTGCTATAAACATAGGTACACATATATCACTGTGATATGATGTTTTCAATTACTCTGGGAAAATTCCTAGTATGGGGATAGCTGGCTTGAATGGAATTTCCAGTCCTAGTTTTTTAAGGAGTCTCCATACTGATTTCCATAATGGTTGCAGGAGTCTACATTCCCATCAGCAGTGGAAAGGACTCCCTTTTCCCCACATCCTCCCCACTATTTGTTGTTTAGTAACCATACATTTAAATTGGTGTATATATCTCAATATATAGTAGATATTAATAAATCTACAGATAGTAACTCTCTGTTTGCTAATTTCATTAATCTAAAATATTTTTATATTCAATGAATAATTTAACTATCAAAGCTGTTTGTTTGCTGGTTTTTAAATAATGGTCAAAGGTATAACCATTAGTACCTTAATATATCCGCTCATCTGCCAAAGGTATGTGTTGTGTTGACCCAAAGCAATAGCCAAGGATTTGTTCACATGTTAGTGTTCCCTGGCATCATTAATTTCCATTTTGACAGCAATTAACACAATACTATTCTGGCTCAAATTCTCTATACTTTCTGTGAAGCTTTATTATCCCCCCTTGGTAAGCTGCTAAATTTAAGAAATATGCCAACTATGCTCAATATTTCTGTATGATATACAGAAAGGCCAAACATATACTTCAGGAACATATTTTAGGAATCTCTACTATATTTACACAGAGGCCACTAAGTAAGGAAAGAAGTGCTAAGCAGACAGATCTTTAAAAGTATCTGTGAAATGCAACCAGAAAGTTTGCGTTGATCTTTTCATGGGAAAGTAATCTCAGTAACTGCATCATCTGTTAAGAGAATACTGTTAGCTCCTAGAAATTCTCCTAGGTATACAGTAAAAGAGAACTTCTAAAAACACAAAATATAAAGTAGTCAGAATAACTTCCTTAAAAGATCTAGTCATGGTTTCCCTTTATTGTAAGAAGGCCTCACTTGTTGAAGAACTTTCCTATTCTTCCGGGGATGTCATTGTCCTATTTGTCAGAAAGCAAATGGATGGAGGCATCTGGGTTATTTTTGCACTGCTGTTTCTATCTCGTCAATTAATTGGTCTGGTTTTGTGGCAGTACCATGCTAAATCAAAGAAAATTCTTAATCTTAAAATGTTTATGTGCAACTCACTCCAAGCACATCCCAGCTATTTATCAGGGCAGGGATTCTATCTTACTCGCTGGTGTGCACTCAACAGGCCCTGCACCTCTTTGAGCTCAGGTAAACAGTTAAGGACACCTTAGATAATGTATGAGAATAATTGCAAGTGAGAATATGCTTGGAAATGTCAAGCACCAAGATGGACAACAATGGCTTTTCTCTAGTTGAAAAATTCACTAGAGATTAGGGTGGTCACTAATGGCTGCTGTGTGAAAGGTGACATTCAATTTCCAGGCCATTAAAAAAGAAAGATAAAGGGATAAAAGAAATAGGATGGAATTTATAATAAAACTTCATGCCTTTAAGGAATGAATAAGAACCAGGAAAATTACTGTTTCTCTGTCCTTTTGCCAGATATTGATGAGGATTTCGGCAAGAGTTCTAATACGTTTAATAAACAGCATGGTATTGTCATGAGCCAGTTGTAATAAATACTGATCCCAGCTAGGAAAACAATTCTGAGAGGAATTTGCTGAGCCAAACCCTTCACTTTTTAGGCGCAGGGTCCTGGTGGAACACTAGTCTCTGGTCTGCAAACTGATCTGCATATTAAAACCAATTACATTTGCTTTTGTTTTTATTTTGAATTCTGATACTGCTTCCTGTTCTTAGAGATTCTATTTGGTGCCCTAGGCACAGAGGTTGTAACAGCTCCCAAGATGATTCGAATGTGCAGCTGTGTTTGAAAATCAGTACCCTAACGTTCAGAAGAACCAAGAAGGAAAAAGTGCTTGCTCCTCATACACGCATTCATTTGTATATGAAACCTTGATTTAGTCATCAGCTTGAAAATGGCTTACTCAAATTTCAACTGTTTTAATATTTCTAGGAAAATTAATACTATGATGTCATGTGCTTTCATTATGAGATTCATCTAAGTTTTCTCTATGTTCCAAGTTTTATTCATGTCAAATACTTGTCAATTACTTTGGTTTTGTACTGAGGTTATATACATCACTTTGTGGTTGGGTCTTTATTTCCCAAAATAATACAAAGATGCCTCGTTGTGGTAAAATATTGCTAGCTTTATACGCCAGTCTCTTTCACTCTTAGAGAATTTCATCAGTGGGAAGCTTTTAACCTAGTTCTCCTCCTAAGGAAAAATATGCATGCAAATTTATTTTTACTGGCCTTCTTTGCAACTGAAATTCAATATCTCAAATGCATTCTGTAACACAGCATACTGTGCTTCCAAACTTTGTCTTGGCCAGACACAGGAATTAGAGGTATGGCTAATCTTTGAATTAACATGAAAATTCTTTTAGATGTGCATACAAATACATGCTTTAGATCTTCCTCCATCCCGCCCGCGCCCGCCCAGTCCCTGAGACTGGCCAGACACAGCGCGCGGCCGACTCAGCCATCCTCTTCCATCCAGCCCGTGCCCTTACCCGCCCAGCCCCAGAGACTTCCCGAGACAGCAAGACCAACGCCAGCAGTCTACTCGATCCCGCCCACGCCGCCCAGCCAGAGACTGGCCTGAGACAGTGGCTGACTCCAGTGGCTTCCTGGATCCCATGCCAAGCTCTCCCAGCGAGAGCGAATTTACAGGACTCACCAGGCTTCCCAGATCAGTGAGAGTGTGGTGAGTCTGAGGGAGAGCCTTTGGCTTCTTCCCACCAGCGCTATGTGGATCCCTATCCCCAACCCCTCCAAGCCAATGACTGGCCTGAAACCTCAGGACCCACTCACCAGCACCTCCCCGAATCCCCTGACCTAAAGCCCACTGATCGAGTGGGAATTTCCCCGACTCTCTGGGCATAAAGGTCAGTGAGTGTAGAACTCCAGGCCCGCTGTGCCTGAGATACATTTCCCAGGGATTACCTGCCCCCCACCCCCCCCCATGGCCCAGTGACAGCTCCAGGCACACTGTGCCAGAGAAACATTTCCAGGTGATTACCGGTCCCACACCACAGCCCCAGACCCAGTGCTGGTCAGCCTGGAGTGAGAACTCCAAGCCTGCCACGCCGGAGGGACACATCTTAGCAATCCACGCTCCCATGCTACGGACCAAAAGCCAGCACAGCCTGGCCTGTGACTGAGGGCTCCAGGCCCACTGCACCAGAGGGATCTTTCCAAGCCTTCTCGGGTTATGGCCTGTAGACCCAGACCCAGCACAGGCTGGCCGACCAAGTACAGCCTAGTCAGTGAATAAGATTATCCACAATCCTTTTGTGAGCCCAGAAGACCCACCAAGGCCCAGGCCCGCCCACCTGAGGAACGACCTGCCTGACACAGGAGGGCTGACCCCGGGAGCCAACAGAGGGGAACCAAAGGAGCTGCAGCAAAAAAGGAACTGAACACAACAGCTAGACCCAGGATAGGCATACCTGGAAAATCTCAAACTTAATAGACTGGCAGCTGAATCTCATAATAAGCTAAGGTTATAGCTGCACCAAAGCTCTACACCAAAGGTCAAAGGTCAGTGCTATATAAAATGACAAAGAGAAGGGGAAAAATGCAATCCCAGACCTGGAGTTCATCAGGATGGGCAGAGGACACTAGCTCAGCTGCAATGAATGAACTAACAGATACAGCAGCAAAGGAACAACAGCAGAAAGCTATAGAGGAAATAAAAGAAGAAGAAATTCCCCAAATTAAAAAAGAAATATTTGAATACACAGTATCTGAAATAAAGAATGAATTCCAGAAACATTGGGTGGAAAAATGATGCTCACCCAGACCAAGTGCAGAGAGCACTATTCCAACTGATATATATGAATTAACAGCATCTGAAGCAAAGAAACAACAGCAGAAAGAACATGAGGAACTCAAAGCAGAAATAAGTTCTGAAATCGAAAAAGAACTTTTTGAAGTCATAGGATCTGAAATACCGAAACAAGTCCAGAAATATACAGAGGAAATCCAACTTGGAAGAAACACAGCAGAAAAAGAATTAATAACTACCTCTAAAGAAGACATGGATAAAAAAATTGAGGAGATCAGAAATATGATGGATTCCTTGAATGAGCAATACAGAAAAGAAATAGAACACAT
>PVKA01000763.1:140279-176997 GCA_004027165.1 Ctenomys sociabilis | reverse complement strand
TGTACTTTATATTTCCTATGTGGTCATTGAAGTCTTCTCAGGGTTTATCTTGTAGTCCTGTACATTATTCTGTAGTTCCTTTGTCTGTGTCATCCATGTGGATGAGTCATGGCCAATGCTTGACCAGATTGCTCTCTGTGAGAGCCTGAGAGAAAGTTTTCTCTTCATGTGACTCTCCCCAGGCACACTATAGAACTTTGAAATACACTGAACACATAAACTGAACAGTTACCAACATCCACACGGGCAATCTGGTGTGATCATTCTTTATGATATTCCACCCTCCTTTATATTCTAGGACTAGGCTCAGAGCCTGGTAACTAGAAATTGCTAGTCTCACTGGAACAATTCCTTTTAAAGAGAATTGATATCCACGTAAATACAGAGTGCACCCTTACGCAAGCAGCCATTAACCTCTAAACCCAACCCACCTTCTCCTGAGCATAATCATTTACTTGGTGTTATCAAGTTAACATCAACTGAGCCATTATTATCTTGCAGGTTTTGTGGAAAGATTCAACTATGAAGATATATTTTTGCCTTTTACAATCTCTGATCATTTCACCTACAGTTTATTTTACTGTGGTTGAAGAACACAAAAATATATACTTTCATGGAAAACTTGAAGAAAAATATTATGTGTTCCACTTTCCTTGTATGTAATGTACATACTCTGAAGTTGTTGCATAAAGTAGAGCCAACACAGATTTGTTGATATGGTAAACCCAAAGTATCCTGATTTGAAAGCTATGAAATCTTAAAGGAATTTTTGTTTTCTATATTTTGAAATGTTTTGTGATTCTGTAAATGTGTTTGAGTTACAGTTGTGCAATTATGTTCTCCACGTAAAGAACATTGACTCTGTGTTCAATCAGTAGTTTAGCTAGAAAGCTTTATTACACAACATATTTGAAGTGTTTCTTCACTGAATGTCTGTTTTGTGATTTATTTACAGACTTTTATTTTTCCATGTCTAACCATTCAGTGAGAGTTTTGATAATTTGACCAGAATGAGAGATGCCTAGATTAGCAGAGCACATCTCAGGGTGTCTCTGGGAGGGAGTGTCCAGAAATAACTGACATGGCTGCCATCCAACTGAGCAGGAAAGATCCTCCAAGACTGCGGGGCTGTCCAGTATGTCTGCAGCCCAGATGTGATGTCATAGAGAAAGGGGGAAGTCAATCCTGCATTTTGAGAAACTTCATTCTGTTTGAGTGAGTTTTTGCCTTTTCTTTTTTTTTCTTCTTTTTTTACCTTTAGCTACTGTCATCACCTATGGACAGTACTTATCAAAAAGGATATTCCTATCCCCCCAAGAGCCTCTTGGTCTCTCTTGATTGATTTTCAAAAGCTGGTCTCCAGAACAATTAGAAAGAAAGTTCTAGAAGATAGACTCTGTCTATCTTCTTCACAAGGGTGAGAGGTAATTTACAACCTAAAGTTTCCTGAAATAAATACACTAAGCACAGGAGAGTTGAGGAGTTCAGAGTCTGGATGACAATGCCAAGGCTGTCTTGGTCCCTGCACCTCACATTCTAGCATGTTTGTCTTTCCTGAACCTATATCTTCTTTATGCCACAGAAGCAACATCTGCTTGCAGACATCGAGATCGACCATGTATAATTTCTTCTCAGACCATCTGAAGTCTATTATTTTCTTATAATATTTATATTGTCAGTCAGCCAGGTTGTAGATGTGTCTTTACATCTCTGTCTCTTACTCCATTCTAAATTGAATAAAAGAAAACATGAGGTATTTACCTTAGTGTTCTTAGAACTTGTACATTATCTGGGCATAAGGTATTTATTCCAAAAATACCCTTTAGTCACCTGAAAATATTCCTGTACTACAAGAAACCTCTGGCAGGTTATTACTGGCTCCTTTCTCAGAACTTTCACAAATAACATTTCAAAATGAAATTTGTACATGAATGTACTTGCCTTCTTTTTCTCAGTAGAGTAATTTAAAAATTAAACCTGTGTATGTGTATTACATGCAGGATATTCAACATAAAATTGTCTTTTTTCCTCCAAGTTACTCCTTTTCTTTATCACATACCATAGCTAGGAAACCATAAGCCACCTAATAGTTCAAGTAAAGAACTCTGCACTTCCTTCTAAAATGTTCTCTCTCCTTCAGCTCCCAGGTTTGTGTGACACATTTCCACCACCTCTTTTACACTCCTGACACCAGTCTTTAGGTCACCTGTAACCTAAATTATAGAGCTAATTTTTCTAACTCATGATATCATTCACAGCCAAATGGAATAATCTCCAGAGTATATTGTATAATAATATCATAATTTCTCTTTTAAAATATTTCAAAGTTTTCAGGCTTGTGCACGTTCCAGTCCTTCAACACACACCTCTCACACTTCTCTTCCTGCCTGCCTCGCTCACTCCCTGCTCTTACTCTCAGAGCATTAGGCTAAACAGCTCTAAAAGCAGAACTGGGGAAGATGGCTCAGAGGAATAAGCACTTCCCTGGCAAATGTAAGGGCCTGAGTTCCATCCCAGTTCTAAAAAAAAAAAAAAAAAAAAAGAAGAGAAAATCAGAACTGAACTTTTTCTTACCACATCCTAACCTTAAATTGACCTGTATGTTGGCTTGTGTATCAAAATTATAATAAAGTCGCTATCCCAAGAACTGAGATGTTCTCAGAAAGACAAGACAAAGTCATAGTTAACACGGAGGAACAAGAGCAGGAGTAGAATATGCCCTGGTATTTGCTCTTATAATTAGAAACAGAGATGAAGCAAGCATTCCTTATGGCTCACTGGAATGCCCAGGATTATTTACAGTAATATTTAAATGAGAAAGTACAAGGATAATACACTATAATTTCTTTTCTTAACTTTGTCAACTATTTTCATTTAGTAGAAGTGAAAAAAAAAACCACAGTCCCCTTTCAAAATTGGGAAAAATCAGTGAAAATACTTGAATCAAAAATGTTTATTATTCTGTACTGTAAAATTCTGCTGTTGAGATGTCATTTCATGTAATTTATGAGAAAAATAGCATAGAGTTTGCATAATACATTTCCTAGTAATAACATTATTCATGATAAATGGATAAAAGTAGACAATTTGGTTTATTACTGTATGCAAAAAACTTTATTTACTACTACGTATATTTCCTGAATAGCAGCTAAAATGCACTTGGGTTTTCAAGGAGTATTATTTCCTTTAGATAGGGTCAAGTGTGGGGAAATTGTGGAGAGGGGAACTGACACACCATCCGTTCATTTGCTCAGACAGGTACCAAAAAATCAATTCTGAATTGTAAATTTAAGGTAGATTACTTATCCTGATCTAATTAACCATTTTAGAGCTTGGTTTCTAATCTTTGGATATAACTTGAAAATAGATTATACATGCAAGTCACTTAAAACGTTTTGCTCTGTCTCTGGTATCTGTGTTCCTACCTACATAAATAACATAGAAAAGAAAGGATGTCGTGATATGTTTTGCTTATGAATAGTTGGCATGGGATAATGAAATTTAACAAATTTTAAATTAAGTTTATTGGTGTATTTTAGATATAGGTAATGATTGTATTCATCACGAAGATTCATTTGCATCTGCACAGGACCTGACATATTTGATTTCTCTTTTCTTTCTCCACTCCGTCTTCTCCTGTTAACCCCTCGCTTCTCCTCATTATTTAAAACGTTTTGTTTCTAAAAAAGAACTTTAAAAATATCAAAAAGCTTTGTCTCCATTTTATCTTTTTAAAAATAACATTGATGTTTCCTTTTCCCTTCCTTCCTTTCCCTCGTCCCCCACCATAGTTTCACTTTTCCTGTGAACAAGTATTCTTAGCTGAAGTAAACTAGACTCATATGTGTAAACATGGCGTTGTTTCCCTAGTGTGAGAAACTGACAGAGCAAAGACAAACCAAAATGAACAATAGATTGTGCAATGGGATTATATTTCATAATTTAATTATAAAAAAGATATTTCTTGATTTATCCTAGAAAGCTCATTCCATCACAGAAAGGATTTTTGAGGATGAAAACATTTTAATAAGAATTCCTAACTGGAAAAAAGGGAAAAGAAAAAAAGAAATCCCCACTTCATAAGAGAGAACCATGTACAAGCAATCCCATGCTTATCATATAGCTTTGAACTTGTTGCTTTATATTTTTGGTGATGTGTTAAATATTTTTAAATAGCATGCAAATATAATATATAATAAATTCCTGTGAATAATCAATACTATTATTTTCAAAAGAAATTCAGCGTTAGACTGCGTGTGGTGGTGCATGCCTGTAATCCCTGCTCTTGAAAGGCTATAAACAGGCAGATCACTATGAGTCTAACCTAGTAGTGAGACCCTGAACACCCTGTACACCCTTACCTAAAATACAAAAAAGAAACTCAGTGTGAAAAACTAAAACAGACATGTGCCTCTGGACACAGAACTGGGATTCACCCCATCTCTCACCCCTTCTCCCCGACCCCTGCATTCTCATATGCTGATGTGCAGAGCCTAACAAAACCGGAGGTGGAGCTCAATATCTATAGGAGACAAATATCTGCACTTCTGACGTTGATTCTGTAAAGTTCTTCCTTTATTGTTGTTGAAACCATGCCTTTGGGGTCAGGGAGATGGCTTAGTAGAATAAGGCCTTCCCTGGCAAGCGCAGGGCCTGAGTTCAATCCCTTGCAAGCAAGCAAGCAAGCAAGCAAGCAAGCAAGCAAGCAAGCAAGCAAGCGAGAAAGAAAGAAAAAAAAGAAAGAAAGAAAGAAAGAAAGAAAGAAAGAAAGAAAGAAAGAAAGAAAGAAAGAAAGAAAGAAAGAAAGAAACTGTACTTTGTAAAGGTCAGGTGTCTGCACAAACACCATGTACATTGCTGGAGATGGCAGAGTTCTCTTCCCTGTGTAACTGCCTTTAACATTCTAGCTAGCACTGAACTACTGCACTAGTTCTGTTCCTGAGAAGCAGAGAGTAAGAGATTCAAACACAATCAAGTGCACTTTCCCCGCGCACTCATCTTTGTACCATTATATTTTACATCTTTTAAAATATCATGTGTTATGTCTTCTTGATAAATTATAACTTCCTTAAGTCACTGATTATACATTTTATATGCATTGTCTTATTACCAGTGCCTAATCTTCATTACCATATCAACCGGTTGTATTTCTTTTGTATTCCCTTTTCCATTCTCTGAACTGGTCATTCCACTGCATTCACTTACACACTTTGGTCCTTTTTGCATTAAAATGTGAGTTCAAAGAGTGCCAGGATCCTGTCTTAGGATCTCAGAAGGTTCCTAATTCCTCACATAGTTCTGGACCCAGGGAAGATTTTGTCAATCACTGTCAAAAGCATAAATGAGCTAAGTTCTGATACTGTGGGAAGCAGCATGTAATACTACACTAACAGTAACACTTCTGCAAAGACTGAAAAGGTTTTCAAATGCTGGAGGCACCGCACAGTCCTGAAGTGACATCAGGAAGTGCTTGGCCTCAACTTTGGCGTGAGTGTTTTGCCTAGTCAGCTGTGGAATATTACTGAATGACTTCTAGCCTTGTGTCTGCTTTTCTACACCTGGGCTCATAGTGTATCTGTATTCTTTCTGCTCATAACCCTAAAGGATAGTATGTGGAAATATATAACCAGCTGATGTAGGGGATGGTGTATTTCAACCACACAATGCTGTGCTATTGACACTACTGGTCATTGGAACTTTTTCTTTCAGACTGAATCTTTCCCAAAGCTTAATCAATGTTGGTAAGTAGACTCACTACATATAAATAAAATATGGTTGTGACTTAGAATTGTATAAGAAGTTAATGTACATATATGTAAAAACATGAGGCACAGATTTGATGTGAAAATTAGTATTGGTTTTCTGTCCATAGATGGCAGCAATGTATCAAATCTGATCTAACTTTGCACCCTACTAGAAAAAGTTCTAAGTATACAAAATACCATGTTGTCTTAGTACCACACAGATATTATTTACCAGGAACTGTAGCATCAGTAGAATATGAAAAAATATTTTAAAAATCATTTTTTGCCAGTCTCAGTCCTTTATTCAGTGAACTAAAGGGTGTCTTTATTTATTTTTTTTCTCTCTTTCTCTTCAGTTTGCCCAGCATGGGAGCCTATCATTTTAACTGGATGTCACAATAGATACTGATAAAAATAAAACTCCTTTAGGATAATAACAATTCAAAACAATACCAAGACACTATCCGGTCTTTCACTAGTGGCTATTAAAAATGTATTAATACATGCATTAAGTTTTTTATTTGTTTAAAAAATTAAAATAACTGGAAAGCACTTACCTACAGAAAGCTTTTATAAGGAAAGAATAGTAGAAACTAAAGAAAGGAGATTTTCAGACTTAGACACTGAAGACAAAGCAAACCATGAGCAAGGGGCCCAGGGGAGACAAGAAAAGCTACACGATGAGATTGAATTGGAGAGAAATATAATAAATCTAAACAATGCCTCCGACTGCCTATCAGAGTACAAAACATATTTTGGCCAGCTATTGAATTTTCTGTATATAAAATTCCTTGTCTCATGTTGAATGATACTGTTCTATTTTTCCCTTTCTAAATTAAGAGTTCACAGTAAGTACTCTGTAAAAATTGCACCTAACTTGAGAATGCAGTGGTACAACAAGAGTGTGTTAAACTGTAAGAGAAAACGAATTGAAAATCCCCTTTGTTGTATATCACTTAATATATTAGTTCTCTCTTAGTTTTAAGAAATACTTTAGCACAGTATTGAATTATTTGTAGAGAAGCATACATATAGAAAGACAGAAGGGGAGAGAGAGAGAAAGATGGAGGAGAGAGAGAGAGAGAGAGAGAGAGAGAGAAACACAAAGAGAGAGAGAACAGAAGAGTGGGGAGAAATGAAAGAGAAGACAGAAGAGAGACATCACGTTGTGCAATGTGGCCAAATAGCGATGAACCTCATGGGAGGGAAAGGGCTGTCGGATACAGCACCTCACTAGGTTCAAAGCAAATTTCCCAAACAGCTTACAGATGTGGGATTCATTTATACCAGGGTAAGTGTTTTAGGACTGGCTTTCTTACTTCTTTGACTCAAATAACATAAGTCATGTAAATCCTGCAGGGACTACTATCTAATTATGTTGGATATCCTGTACTCCTACTCAATAAATACTACTACCTCTTTGTTTCATGTCTTGAGTTTGAAGTCTTTGAAGAATAAGTTGTGTTTTGATGGAAAAAATTAAAAAATGTTTGCTTTCTATTGCAATAGTTCCTCACTGGGATCTTTTTTCTTCCCATTTCATTATTTCACAAAATTCATATACTTGTGTTTTCCTCAGTAAATATATTTCACCAATCCTGCACAGTAGGCTAAGAAACTTATTCTTAATATGCACAAACATATTCCTACATGGTATCATTCACATATGATCACAATTATATTAACTCATGGAAAATAGAAATTGGCAGAGCATCTCAGAAGTTAGCTTTGTCTTCCAAGTTGAAACTAAAACTCACAGATTTAAGAAAAACACAGAACACTTAAAAATTGCTAGACTTTTATGTGAATTTCAAACTGTCTATTGGTATAACTTAAGACTTTTAAATCTACATTTTTTTCAAATATATCTGCAAATGAAACTCTGCCAAAATATTTTCATAACTATTTCATGGATGTTGATAGCAATGACTCTTTTGGAAAGAAGCATGTATTTTTAAAAATTGTCTTCTGGGGCTGGGAACACAGCGCAGTAATCTAATCACCTGCTTCCCCATCATAAGCATGAGGGTTCCCTTTCCAGTACCACATACCATGCCGGTCCCAGATGCTGAGCTGGTCGCAGAAATGGCACGGTGGTCCACACCTGTAAACCCAGCGCTGGGGAGGCTGAGACAGGAGGATCACTGAGTCCAAGTTGCATAGAGAGACCAGGTACCAAAAAAGTAAATAAATAAGTAAAAGGTCATAAATAAATAAAGAATTATTTTCTGAAAGCTAATCCTTCAATAATCTTATTTTGTTCTTGAATACAAAAGTATACAACTAAATAAAATAAGGGTCATACTGAACTTGTAGTTTTTAAATCTTTCACCCAAATTGAACTTTTAAGAAAACAAAACTTCTATAGTTTATGCTTACATTGACCTATTGCTGAAAATAAAGGTAGAAGCAGAGGGATTGGTTTTTAGAAAATTATTTTTTAGAGGTGTTTATTGCTATCTGTAGAGATTTTATTGTGTTAGAAAATTATTAAAATTCTTACTGAGAAGAAAAAATGAAATAATATTAGTAGAATTTTATGAATGCCCATTATCCCAAACAATTGTGCAGGGCATAACTTGCAGTTATTAAAAATTAAAATGATCTCAAAGCAATTCTTACTGCTGATTTGATCATCTTTTCCTAATTTCTGTTAAAAATTCAGTTTCTATTTCGAATGACACAAATGTGTACTGCGAGTGAGCTGCTAACCACGAGACACTCAGCGGCAAAGATATCAGTGGAAATTATTTCTGAAGCAGCTACATCCGGGTAATTCAACCCCCAAAAATAAGTGCTTCATTTTTATCACCCCATTAGCTGAGAAAATAATCTCTCCTGTTTAATGAATAGCAAGGTGTGCTGAGAAGAAAGTGCCGGAGTATATATGCCTACATGTCCTTGTACTGGAGCTGGCGTGTGGATCAGCCTGCAAATATAGTGATTATGCAGATGTTCAAATGCCTTCTTTCCATTTGAAGATGGAAGATGATGAAGCCCCCAGAAAGCTACATGACTAAGTGGGGGTGCAGGTGGGGAGGAGGACAGATTCTAATCTGGAATGTACAGTATGCACTGCTTCATAGCCCAAAAAGCTGCTACATGGACAGCAGAACAGAAACTATCTCTTGCACATGGTGCTTTCAAAACCCAGGGTGGATGAAATTAAAGTGCCAAAACTCAGCCGGTGATATGTGGTACACCTCCTCAGGAAGAAAAAACAGACGAGATATTCTCTCATAAAAAAGTCATCATTGCTAAAGTTGTATTAAAAATTGCTAATTAAGAGAATATAAAATTATAGCTCATATGGTGCTGTCTTTGAAAATTTAGTTGAAAGCTGTAGTTCTTTTGTAACTACCTAACAGCAATAGGAGGGAAGAATATTCTGATCTTAAAATTAATATATAGTTTTGCATGCTCATTTTTTGCTATATGCTTACATGTTACAATTTCATCATGAAAAACTTGCATACATAAAATACATAATAAAGTCCAAATATCGTATTTGCTAAGCTAATGGTAAAATACACTTTAAGATTATCTATAAGGAATAAACTTGCACTACAAATGTTTCAGTGCTCATTGCCCATGCATCATTAGTAGATATGTAGTATATTTAACTGGTCAATATTTATTAGTAAGTGAATAGCAGTAATTTGCCCAAAGTAAAGTACTATTTTACCAGTATTGTATTTTTAGCAGTTATGGAAGAGGGAACTTTTTTGTAATTGTTATGTGGCATGGCTCTTCCTATAATTGCAAATCAGTTAAATGTATTCCTGTGTTCATGAAAAAGTCCATCCTGAGAAAAGTAGTTCATTGTTATCATGACCTCTTGAAATATAAGTTCAGTATACTTATTTTGACAAGGACAACAAAATGATATCTTAAGACTCTTTTGTACAAAAGTTTGAATTAATGTCTCTGCACATTTATTCTCTGATACGATAACGAAACATACACATAGCATTTATGTTAATGGTTTTTTAATGAAAAAGTATTTGCTAAATTAATGTCCTTCCTAATTAGCTGGATGCTATTTCTCATTGTTACTGAAGGTTCCTTGTTATCAAAAATATGCCATCTGATTTTACCTAAATAGTCCATGTTAGTGACAAAGGAAGCTCTGGAGCACAGTGTACTCTGTAATTGCAGGAATATCCTAAGGCACCAATGATCATTCACAGCCCAGGGACTGAACAAGAGAAGATGAGGTAAAAAGTGAAGATTAGGTAAAAGGAGATTCACTGTGAGCTCGCAGGGAGTCTTGAATAAATTAATTGGTAAATTTATTGGTGTTTTAAGTTCCATGGTTCTGCCATGATATAGTGTTATGCTAGAGTAGTAGTTAATTGGAAATAATGAAAATATGAATGTACAAGAAATTTCTATGGTGGAGAAGATACATAAGATAATTTTTTTTTTTTTACCCATGGTAGAAGTCATAAGTAAGATAAATGCTTTTCCTCCTGTTGACAGCCACTTTGAATATGGTAATAGACCAGACAAGTAGAAGGACACTCTCATTTCTTGGGCATATTCTTTTTTTTTTTTTTTTTTTTTTTTGGGACCAGGGATTGAACTCAGGCCCTTGCGCTTGCCAGGGAAACACTTATTCCACTGAGCCATCTCCCCAGCCCCTCTTGGGCATGTTCTTATGGTGACACTAATGCATATGTGATGCCTCCTACCACTCATATCATTGTAAGGCAGGCATTGTGTTGCTTTATGCATATTATGAAACTAAGATATAGAAAATCAATAAATTGGCTTCCTATGTATGACTCAAAGAGACAAAGCTGAGATTTGGGAACTGGGCTTTTCCAATCCAGACTTTGGCTATCTAGATGGTAAAACTGTCACCTTGTTTCTCAGTATTCTTCTAGAGGAATGACTTCAATATATAGAAAATACATGTTAAAAGACAAAATTGCAATAAGTTTAGTTGTGGGGTAAACTGGTTTTTACTTACAACTGATAAAATGAGTAGCCAGTACTCTTCAAAATAGAAAATAAGAAGGCCCAATCAGGCAACAGTATCAAAGTGGGTTTTAGAAAAACTAAGCTAAATGGTTATATTTAGGGAACAAAAAAACAGCAGGAAAAGACAGATGGGTGGCTAACATCAGATTACTTAAAGCTACAATTTTGTAATTAGTTAAAGCAGAAGAGATTTCTTTAGTACACTGGAATCTTCTGTTCTCAGGAGAAACTGGCCTGTTTAGAGATTTATCAGCTTTCTTAATGTTTCGTTTTAATTGTGCAACATGCACAGTCGTGATTCCTTGCTGATGAATTCTAGTCTTTGCAGGACTAGTGCAGGAGCTAGTCCAAAAGAAAGACCCCATAAACAGTTTTTTGTCTAATAGTTAGCAAGAAAGCCAGTCCCTGGAATTCAGCTGTAACAGCACTGTCAAGGCTGATTGACAGGGAGAGGAAAGCTGACTTGCTTCAGAAAGTAAAATGATTTTATCAGGTAAAAAATAAAAGAGAAAAAGATAGACAATTCCTTTATAAGGAACAGGAACAGATTGGTGGTTTACATCAGAGAGAGACAGTCATGAAAGACAATCATGAAAAATTTATCATGAATGTATCACAGGGAAAACAGGAGAGGGCAACTGGCAGAAAAAATATTAGAGATGGGTTGGAGCTAGATCTCTAAGAGCTTTATGCACCAGGAGGAAGGAGATGTTCCGTACATAATAATAAATAAAATTATCAAAATAAAATGATAGTCGCCAAAAATATGACATTTTCTTTTCACCAATTTTCTGAAATATCACACTATTAAATACAGATAGAATATATGTACACTGGATTTAGGTATCACAACATGGTTGGCTGGCAGCTGAAAAACTGAGAGATTCACACGAGTGGTGTAGTCTCCCAAGACTCAAAGCTACCTTCAAAGGAACTCAGACCAGAACTTTCATTCTATAACTTCTCCACTATTGATAAATTCAGACTTTTTCTGAGATATTCTAATACATACATATCAGAATCATTGCCTGCCATGCACAACATCTTGGCTTCTATCCTCATTTAGTTTGGATCTATCCAATCCCCCCCCCCCATACCCTGAACTATAATTTTAAAGCCATTCTTCTTCCACTCTTCACTATTAGCTTACAGAAAAATTAAGCTAAATGGTTATATTCAGGGCAATTGCTGTTCTTTTAACAGAGAAGCAAAAGATGGTGAATGTGTAGCATGTGATTTTCTGTGTGGATTTTTGTATTTCAAGCTGCAGCTTCTGTGGAGCTCAGTATTTATTTCAGAGACCTCAATGAATCAATCACTAAAGACATCTATAATACCTGCAGCTTTTTAGACCCACATCTTCCTGTAGATGCTGAGATGCTGGAGAGAAGGTATGAATCTGTAACTTGCTATCATATTCTGAGCATGGTACAAAGTAACAAAAATCAGTAAGTAGTGAGTGTACAATTATGAATAAGAAAAATATTTTGATATAAAAATTTCATTTAGAGAAGGTCCAACAAGATAGCTCAGTGGACTAAGCACCTGCTTAGGCAAGAGCAGGGACTGGGATTCAATCCCCAGCATCACATGCAGTGCTGCCCCCACTGCCAGGCACATTTAGCTGGCCTCTGAGCCCATGTGTGGTAGCACATGCCTGTAATCCCAGCCTTGGGGAAGCTAAAAAAGAAGGATCACTACAAGTCCAAGCTGTGAAGATACATACATACATGCATACACACATACATATACACATACATACATAAATAAATTTATTTAGAGAAGAAGAAAGGAAGCCATTTCTGCAACACGGCCACTGGGCACCTTGTATTCACTGTTCTGTATTGTCTTGTATTTATCACTTTCTGTTGAGTGGCTTTTGAAGTTCACATGGAGTTTATTTTGCTGTCTCCTGTCCTAGCTGTCTACACCAACCTCCCGTACTGGACTTTTTCTGTGTGCTGTGTGTGAGTTAAGAAAAAGGGGGAAGGATCTCAGATATCCTGTTTGCTTGTTTCTTCTTAGCTTAGGACTTGGTATTTCCAATTTTAGACAAACTGAAAGGTAAATAGCATGTAGGTTTAGTTAACAATTGGATTGAATATTGTTACCTAGAGAAAGAGCATGTTATTCCAAAACTATTCCAACAAGAAACTAACTAAACTGAACCACATTACATAAAAGATATAAAAGATGTGAATGTTTTTAAGTGCTAGGTTAAACTACTAGGAAAAATACTGGAGGACATTTGGAGAGATGAGGTTGGTCAATATGAGAGACCCACTCATGTCTACTGAGGAGTGATTATCACAGGTTCTTAGCCTCTTGTAGAGAATGAGATGTAGAATCTCTATCACTTCAAAGTGATGGCTCCTAAATTCTACTGAAAGAGATTTCTGCATTGAAAAACTTCACATGAAACTGGGCATAAAACTTACATCTCAAATGGATATAGAATATGAAATTGTAAAGTTTACAAGGTAAATTCTCTATGACAGTTAGGGTCAAAGTGTCCCTGCAAAAGCTCATATGTAAAGAAGTCAGGCTTTTGGAAAATGATTAGACCATGGGGAAATAAGATCACCAAGGAATTAACCAACTGAAAACAATGTAGCCAAATGTACTGGTAGGAGTTAAGTCTTAGTAAATAAGTCAGCAAGATGTGGCCTTGACCCATTGCTTGAACTGGCTCCTTCTCCTAAGCCTACCCAACTGTCACAAGGTGAGTAGCCTTGCTCCATTGAACTCTTCTGCACCTGTGTGCTACCATCATGGAATTAGTGAATCATGGACTAAATCTTTGAAACCATAAATCAAAATAAACCTTCCCTCCTTGAAGTGTTTTTTGCCAGGTAAAAAACACTAACTAATATAAGGTGTAAAACACTAACTAATGTAAGGTGTAAGACACGGAAGTCAGAGACCTGTATTAGGAAGAAAAGTGTATACTGTGTATCAAGTTGAGAAACTATTAGAACCTGGGTGGTCTTTGTGTTTCTAGCGTGCTTTTTTCCATTGAAATTAAGAAAATGTTAATTTTTCATTGACTAACACAATGTTAAATCCATGCATTTTATGTACGTATGTATTTGTTATAGGGTCTCACTATGCCACGTGGACTCATAGTGATCCTCCAGTTTTCAGCTTCCCAGAACAGGATTGCAGGTGTGTGCCACCAGGCCAGGACTTGGTGGCCAGCTCAGTACCCCAGAGGTGGGGCTGGAGTGGCATCTGGTGCCAGGGATCAAACTCTAGTCCTTGTACTTGCCTAAGCAGGCTCTTAGTCCACTGAGCAATCTCTCCACCCTTTCAGTGAACTTTAAAATGCAAGAAATGTAAGTGAAAATACTTACTAAGCACTCATACATAGTTCAGGTAACACATGGAGGATAAACAGCACTTCCTATCATCCTACCTGAATTTGGGCAACAATTCTCATTCCATTTTTAGAAGAGAAGCAAAAGTAACAAAGGCCCAGCAAAACTCTAAAGTTCCAGGCAAAGCACAGAAACATTAGATTCCATAGCTTGATCTTCAGTAATATTTTCCCACTCAGACCTCATAAGGGATTCATACTATGGAGTTCGTGTCATGTATGCAGCATCATCTGAGTGGACACAGGGACAGACAAATGTTGAAGGCCCCAGATGACTCAGCACCTTGTCAATCACTTTTCTCATTCTTATCCAGAGATCCAAGATGAGGTGCTAGTGCTGGGTTGCCCATGTCAAAAAGCTGAAATCCTGATTATTAATAGTCTATTTGCTTCTTATTTCTCTGTTGCTCTACAGCCACATCTTCATTTGCGCCTCTCTTTCTGTTTCTGTTGGCATGGACCTTCCCTGAGCACATTTTCCCATTATCTTCAGTAAATATAGCTGCTCATTCTGTCCCTGCTGTGTGTGCACTTGCAATCCTTTGCTCTCCCTGTGCAAAGGCTTGGAATCATTCTGCCAGATCAATCACACAGTATCATTGCCAGACGTATCTGGGAAAATGAATCTAATGAAATATTCATTTGTTTCTATTTATGTGAGATGTGGGTTTATGTATTATATGACTGCAATTGGTGGTATTCGAGATGCATGTTTACCAAAACAGTATGTGTGTACATAATAAGTTAAATAAGTTGTATAACATTACAGACTAATTACAAATCTCTATAATTCAAAAGAAAACGTAGGTTCTAAATTTTTCTATAATTGATCTATACTTCAAAAGCATGGAAGAGTCAAGAGCTATCAAATTAGATGAGGTTGGCCATCCTCATTGGCTCCAAGAACAGGAGCTTCCCCTTGGAAACTCAGATGCTTAGTGGATCCAGTCCCTCTGAATCTCATCTCTGAATTCAGGCTACGATGCAACTATACCTTAAAATGGTATACGGAAAGCCCAAGTACAGCTTCTGAGAAGCAGTGAAGGCTGTTCATTAAAATTCAACTTTGCATCTGCAAGTGTACTCTGATTTAGTATAATTATCTCATTTATATATATTTTGGCCTATAAGTCTGTTTTTTTTTATTTATATATGCAGCTTGTATATGATAATTACAATTCACAATGACATATAATATAAATAAATGAATCTGATGCTGGTAAAATAAAAGAGGGGTGGAGAGAAGGAAGAAGAAAGAATTGAGATGTGTTACAAACATAGACTGATTCCCTACCATGAATGCAATCACTGTGTACTGCAAACATGTACTAGTAAATATTTTAAAAACAAAACCACTGGATGACGATAGATGAGCAACTCTTACCAGGAAATGTGCCTTTACTAACTGCCTCAACTAGGCATCAATGCTGTGTTTCCATTTTGGCACAGACTTTTCTGAAGAAGGATTTATTTCAACATCTGATATCCTGTCACATTTATGTAATTCTAGTATTCTGAGAGGCAGAGGCAGGAAGATCACAAGTTCCAGCACTGCCTAGGCAATTGAGGAATTTAGTAAGAACCTATATCTTTTCTTTTCTTCTTCTTTTGTATCTTTTTTTGCTTTTTGTTTAAGGAATAGCAATGTGACTCAGTGTGACAGCTATAGATTTAAATTCCACCAACCTGAACACCAAACACAACATTCAGAGTAAATGCGGACTTCTGTTAGCTTATTGAACCTTTCAAGATCTTCCTCCTTCACAAGGGAGGAAATAACCAAGGCTCCTTGTGCGCCGTTCTCATGGTAATTGTCCCTCTGTTTTCTTTTTTTTTTTTTTGAATGGACAAGAGCTCTTTTTTTTGAATGGGACCTGGTTTTAGATGAGCCCAGAACCAAGCCTGTCACTTCCCCAAACTGCACCACTCTCTGTACATGCAGGGCACTACTTCTTCGTCTCCTCCTCCTTGGACAGGGCTTCCTTCTTGGCTTGGAGGCGCTCCTCATAGCGCTTGCGTGCTTCCTTGATCTTCGACCTGCGAGCCTCAGCCTGGTCAGCCAGAAGCTTTTTGCGGGCCTTGTCCGCTTTCAGCTTGTGGATGTGCTCCATGAGGATCCGCTTGTTCTTGAACACATTCCCCTTCACCTTCAGGTACAGGCCGTGGTACATGTACCTGTCAATCTTCTTAGATTTCCGGTATCGCCGGAGCAGCCTACGCAGGATCTGCATTCTGTGCATCCAGGTCACCTTCTCTGGCATCCGGGCGTTGGCCGTACCCTTCCGCTTACCAATGCCCATGTGCCTGCCCTTCCGACGAGCCAAGGTGTTCTTCCTGCATCGCGCCCGAGAATGGACGGTCACAGGCTTGCGGATGATTAGCCCATCTTTGATCAATTTCCGGATCTGCCGATGGGAATTGGCATTGGCGATTTCATTGGTCTCACCTTCTTTTTGCCACAGCGGAGGACACTGGAGGCCAGCCTCTTCTGAAGCCTGAGCATACTCATGGCTGCGGCCGCCGCAGCAAAAGGTCCCTCTGCTTTCTAGGATCAGGGGGACCACCCCATCAGGTGCATATTTTATTAAGATGAAGGTAACACACAGGTTGACTTTCAGGTCCAAGGAGTACAATTGTTGTGTCAACATTATTGTACAACACAATTTACTGAGAATTTCGTGATTGTTTTGTGGTTCATTTCTGACGAGACACTTTAATCACTTAAATGAGAATATGAAAATATATACTATTGCTCAAACAAATGCTTTTTCTCAGTTATATTGATGTCTTTAAACATAGTTGATCTTATTTTACATGACAAAATGAGGGAAAACCCACCTCCCTGCGTTGAAATTTATTACTGTACTGATTTTCTCACCTTGCAAATATTTGGTAAAAATACTTACCTTGAGCACATACTATATTTGTACAAGTTCTACAGATTTATACAGGTATTATGGTGTTTATGCTTACAAGTACTGGAATAAATAGTTTACAATGCTCATATGGTATATATTTTTAAAATAATATATGAAGTAACATTTGTTCTCTCCACTGACTTAAATGAAGATCTAGAAACACGAGATTAGACTGCTCACGTTTGAGTTAACAAATATGGGAGGCAGCAATTCTCTGCATGCTGCATTTCCCACATATTAATCTGAATTATGTTCTTTGTTTGTGTTTCATTTTTATTTCAAAAACATGATTGATATAAAATTACATACCTAATAAAATGAAAGTGCTGGAAAATGCTTATATAAGATCACATTTATCTTAGGTATAAGGAAATGAACTTGAAAAAGACTCAGTGATTAGCAACTAGTCACTAACTTTTATTTGCTGATGATGGTATGAAGAACTACTAATACACATTTCTCACAGCATATGTACTTTAAAAAATCTTAGAAGAAAATGGCCCCACTAAATTTAAAGTAAATAAAACAAGGTATTTTTGTTCATCCAGCCACTGCAATGTGTTAGTAAGTTTGAAAAGGAACTCAGCCACCATGTCAGTTACCAACAGTAAAGTACTAGTAATTCAGAAGGACTATGATATCATAGCTTATATATATATATTGCATACACAATATTCTCATTTTATACTAGGTTTCTGTGCTATTCAAAACCTGATCTAATATAAACTACCTTATAATGTTTAATGTATATTAATATCAGAGAAAGCTATAATTATTTTGCATATATTGGAGATATATGTATTTTATACCTTACATATTTTCCATATCAAGGTAATTTCAAAGGTGTATACATTTTAATCTAAAGTAATTAGGTTGGATGATTAATTTAGTTTTACATATCTGTTTAATTTCATACTAAGACACCTCAAATAAGAAAGTTCTGGTTTCTCCAAAGAGCAGATTTTATTTTAATAATTGAGCATTTCGATGACAGCGCATGGTGGTGCTAGCCTGTAATCCCAGCACTGGGGAGGCTAAGGCAGGAGGATTGCTGTGAGCTAGATAGTAAGTTTAAGGCCAGTTTGAAATACTTAGCAAGACCCTGTCTCAACAAACAAATAAACAAAATAATGAGCAACTGAAATTGCGGACAGGAAAGGACAATGAAGTTCTTCTGATGGTGATGTGAGTCACAGACTACTACGGTAGTTTAGCACGCATGTGCATATAGCTAATAGCCTAATATTTCATCCTAGTAGGTCAACAATTTTCCCTTATTTCGAAATTCTCTCAGAATGTGAAAACTTACTAAAATGGCTAGGTTTCAGGAAAAATTGATACAGACTAATCCAGATTCACATACTCATATTTTAAAAAGCATATTGGTCTCTTTGACATCTGCTAAATTAAATATTTTATTGTCTAATGCATCATTTCCTTTAGGTATTGAAAAGTGGGGTGACTATGTGTTTAGATATCGAGAAAATGCTCTTAAATATGCAAGAGCATAGTAACGATAACAGTTTATTGCAACCATTTAATTAAGAATAACAGCTTTTTCAAACTCTAGAATCCTATCCAAACATAAATGCATGGGATTTGATAACTAGAGAATTGTCTTTGAAAGGAAGGATGACATGATAGCTAATGCATGCACATGGAAACTAATTAGATTTTTTTAGCTAATGAATCCCCATTTAAATAAATGTGATTCAATAAATAATGGATCCCCATGGAAATGAATAGAATTGGATGACTAGCACACCCCACTGAAATGAATGTGATTTGATAGTTATCGCATCCTCATAAATGTGTTAGATTGAATCCCATTCATTTTAATTGCAATAAATTAAAATAGCTTTTGTTCATGGCCTTTTGGCTAAGATCAAATGCTTTGTCCTCTATTTGAGGACTATATTCTTTCCAAGCAGGCAAACTAGACTTACTGATTGAATAGACCCCTTCCTTCCCTAACTACATGATCTATAGGCTACACATGCTGCGCATTCCAACTGGAATGAATCACTATTAAAATCCATTTATGGCAATGGAGCATTTGCTGTCAATTGATGCCATTAATTTCAATGGGTAATTTTTAGCTGTAACAAATAAAACCATGGAAATAATTTATTTAAATTCCATTAAGTTCAAGACAAAAATGTCAAAAGCATATTTGCATATCTAAAATTTAATTCTTAATTTATGGCATTTGCTATATCACATATACTCAAAGAAGGGTCTAAATGTGGATGAAATTGTGAATTTGTTTTATTTCTAAATGTGTAACTGACATAAGAGTTATGAATTTTGAAGAGGACGTACATAATCATTAAAGTTATAACAATTCACTCAAGAAAGGATTTCTTTGGAATGTGTCATATTTTACTTTTTCAATCAGATTTATTTTTTTGTCTGTACAGTCAATTGTACATTTTTCTGGAGTCAAAGACTGTCATTTGTGTGTCTATATTCCAAAATTAAATGACATCAACTGCAAGAACCCTCTTCTTAAATTCTAGCATAAGCCACTGCTTTCAAGTGTTTTAATTTCATGACAAGGAAAAAAAAAAAAAAAAGACTGAAAATCAAAGTGGCTACTTTAAGAGACTAAAATATACTTTTTTAAGCAATTGGCTGAAGAATGTACTCATGATATTAGTTTACCTTACCTGTCCATGCAAGCACACTTCAAGATTATTGTAAGCTTCAACAGTGCTGTTTTATCAGAATCTTGAATGCAAAAATGTAATGTGGTTTGATAAAATGTGGTGAGATAAATAGTTTCCTCAAATTTTATGAAATTTAAACTCTGCCTATCTCCAAATTGCCCAAATCGATCTGCTCCTAGAATTTCAACCCACTTCAAGATCATATGACTGTACAAATACTTTTTGAAATGTTAAAATGCATATAAAATTTGATCAATAAAAAAATGTCCAAATGGGCAATGCTTCAAATAGCGTGAAGCATATTGTTAATAGACACATATTTTATTATAACTTAATCAAGACAGAAATAATTCTCACAAGAAACAAATTTTGAACTTGCTAAAATAAGTCATAGATGCAAATAGCCTTAGCATATTCACTGCTATAGGTGTCTTATTTTTAAAAGATAAATCCCAGTAGGTGTTTTCACATGATAATTTAAAGTAAGTGAATTTATTTTTTTTCCTATACAAGAAGATTTACCAAAAACAAATATAAAAGTATTATTTAACTATTTTACAATTAAAAATGATTCCTGGTTTCTAATAAATAGTACCTGAAATCTCAAAATAACATTGAAGAACCTTTAATCTTTTATTAGCTGCAGGAAAAAAAAAAAGAAGTTGAATATTTAGAAACAAGCAAGACTAAGGAAATAGAAATAGAAAACGTTCTGTAGGTGTGGGAAGGAAATATGGGAGAAAATATAGGAAATCAGTATTTCTCTATAGTGGGAATGACAATTAGCTAAAATAACAAGATTTTCAGCAATAGTACGATGACAGTGGTTATGACTGATTATGATCTTTCAAAGTTCATTACACATTTTGAAAGAACTTCCTCTATCACTTAGAAATTCCTATGTTACCCTGATAATTCCTTGACTTTCAAATATGCAGGCAGTTCTATAACTATGAGCTGAAACTTTTTATATGACAATTTTTTTTTTCTTTATCTGGCAAACAATGGCTGACATATAGGGTTTGTGATTTAATTTTAGTGGGTTATCTAGGAAGTAGTTAAAGTAATGGTGTCTGCACGGTGCTGTCACTTTTGGAAATGATGGGCCCCGGACAAATGGCCAGTAACTGGAAACACACCAGTTGGTACTTTGGTTTTGATGACATCATTTAGCCTAAAGAGGAAAATTGTTATTTCACACCAGAGGGGTTTCAGATTTTAATTTGGCCTTCCCCAAAAGGTGAGAAGCTTCATTAAAGATATCCCTCTGTTCATTAATTAATTGATAAGCAGTTGTAATAAAGTGCTTAGAGGATTGGTTGTCATTAGAAATTTCTCCAGAGGCAACATTTCACGAAGAACAAACTATCAACTAAGGAATATTCAAAGTCAGTGTTTAATATGCACGAAGAGGCCAGCAGAAGTTTATATTTCTCTGAACCTAAGGGAAATACATTTTAAAGCTCAAGATATCTTGATACTTAAGGCACAATTCCCCAAATTGTATAAATGATTTAACTCCATACAAGAGATATTGGCAGTTAACACAGGTATTTATATTAAGTGATTATACGGAACTTTATCATTTTTAATACCATTATCAATTAATGTACATTAAAATAATAAGTAGGAGCAATACTTTCTGCGTTTGCTGTGTGTGTGTGTGTGTGTGTTAACAGTAGATGTTGTATGGATCTCCTTGTGCAATGCATTTCTGACTCACTCTTAAGCTCCTGTTCCACACTGACTGCACATTTAAATTCTCTATTAATATGAAGCTAGGTGTGATATATATTTTTCCTCTGAATCTATTCACCTTCTATGGATAGTTACCATTGCCTCATAGATTCACACTTCAATGAGAATACCAGGCTTTGAAATGTAATCATCTGTCTCTCTCTCTCTCTGACTCTCTCTCTTTCTCTCTCTCTCTCTCACATACACACACACACACACACACACCCCAATGCTATGGCTGGACAACATGAAATGGCATAGTAAAGGGCACAAGAATCTCTCCCTCCAAGAAACAAACAACACAAAATACATTTTTAAAAAAACAGGCAAGGCTCTCAAAATTGTTTAAAAACATAACAAATACTTAAACATCCATTGATGAAAGTGTACAAAATCTCAGAGGTGCAAGCAAGATTCTGTAGTATTGATCCATGTTGAGATTTCCCATGTAAACTATCCATCTTAGGACAGATATCACTGATTATTTACTTCAGTGAGTGTAATCAAAAAGGAGGGCTTTATCTTCTTCCAATTTCTAACAAGTTGCTGGTACTTCTGGTCATCTACACCTATGCAGAGTGGATACAACTGACCTTCCTGGAGTTGCCTTTCTTCACCCAATCCTAACAGGGGGAGCAGTTCAACTCCAGGTGTGATGGCCCAGGAACATGAGATTAGAATAATATTCTCATGCCAGCTGACATGTATAGTAGAAATTCAAGGCATAAGTGGCTATCCCAGAAGCCTTAGGACAATTTCACCACTGGGCCAGCCAAAGAGCCCAGTGGATTAAAACACCTTCAAGCAGGCACAGGAGATGGGGATTCCATCCCTGGGCCTGCTGTGCTGGCATGCTGAGACAGCAATTGTGACTGGGCATGGTGGCACGTGCCTGTAATCGCAGCGCTTGGGAGGTTGTAAACAGGAGAATTACTACGAGTCTGATCTAGTAGCAACACTAAAATAAATAAATAAATAAATAAATAAATAAATAAATAAATAAATAAATAAATAAATAAGAAGAGAAACAGAGGGCAACTTGCGGTCACTGGTCCTATGCTATGGGAGAAAAAAATAAAGTAATAAGCAGTTTCACAGAGAGAACTGGGAAGAGGCAAACATGAGGCAGCATGGTGAGCACAATCCCAGCCTCCTTGGCTGGAAGAGCTGCACTGCAACCCCAGTTAGCAGGCTCTGGAAGAATCAAAATAAATTCTGGGAAGTATATGCAGATGTTACACAAACTACATACAGGTCCATAAACAGAAACTAATATTTTTACCAGAAAAGAGGAGTAAATACATAGATTTGTCCAAACTGGTTAAATTTGAAGCTACTTTCACCACTCAGGAGAAACTTGTCAAAGGATACACTAAAAAATAGGCACATAAATCCTTGGATATATAAAAGCCTATCCAAAGGTGCTGCCCCTGGGCAAAAATGAGAGAGAGAGAGAGAGAGAGTATCTCTACTACTATTAATGCTGCTGCTAAGGACAAAATCACGACCTTCCTCAACTGTGATGATAGCCCCTATTCTACAAACATATGGATATATACATATACAAGCACAGACCCAGGGTAATGGTAATGGAAAAAAAATCCAGCCATTCAACAATCAACCAAAGTTAAGCACTTTTGTCAATTTGTGGGTTATGCTGACTTCGGAATGAGGTCTCTGTAGACACCGTGGCAATGTAAAAAAAAAATCTAAAAATATAGACTAAACATTTCAGAGAAAAATCAATCTCATGAAGATTTTTTGGGGGAATGGATTCTATATATGAGAAATGGCATGTGACTTTTATTTCCTATTCATCTGAATTATTTGTCCAGCATACTATCCTCAAGTTCCACCCATTTCACTGTGATAGTTCATTCATTTTTTACAGTTGAATAATATTCCATTCTATGCAGTACATTTCATTTATCCTATCATCCATCGATGAGCACCTGCACTGATTCCTTATCTTATCCCAAATTTCATCACAACTTTTTTTTTTTTTTTTGTCTTTTTTGAGACAGGGTCTCACTATGCAGTTCAGGCTGGCCTTAAGCTCACTTTGAGCTCAGGATGGTCTTGAACTCACAACATTCCTCCTGCCTCAGCCTCCTGAGTGCTGGGATTACAGGCCTGTGCCACCACACCCAGCTTTTTTAAATTCCAGTTAGCAGGCTACCATTTTTTTTTTTTTCTCTTGCAGAACCTGGGATTGAACTCAGACCTTTGCAGTTGCCAGGCAAGTGCTTATTCTACTGAGCTATCTCCCCAGCCCCTTCATCACAACTTTGTTCACTACATTGGCTAAAATATTTTCCAAGTTAATTTCGTGACTACTATGAGATTACTTTCATGGATTTTCTCCTTTAATTCATTACTGCTATATATAAATCCTGCTGAATTTTTATGTTTATCTTGCATCCTGCAACTTTACTTAATTTATCAGTGTGAACAGTCATTTGATGCACTCTTCAGTTTGTTTCCTCTGTGTGTAATTATATGATCTATTAAAGGAGATTTTCTTTTTGGTAGAACGAGGGATTGAACTCAGGCCCTTGCACTTGCCAGGGAAGCATTTATTCCACTGAGCCATCTCCCCGGCCCCAAAGGAGATGCTTTGATATGGTGTCTTCTCGTCTGAATACCATTTACTATCTTTCATTATCTTGCTTAGTTACAATGGCCAAAATTTCTAGCAGTAAATATAAAATAAAGGCAGTGAGAGTATATATCCTTATCTTGTTGTAGTTCTTAGTGTGAGGTTGGACATGTACTGTAAATGATGACATACAGTCCCTTACAACTCACATGTTTAGGGTCTTTATCTTAAGATGATGCTGAATTTTATTGAATGCTTTTGTGCATCTGTTGAGGTGATTACGTGAACCTTTTCCTTTGGCCCATTGTATGAAATTCTATTTCTTGATCTGCATAGATCTAAATAATAGGCATTTTATTCTTGATAAAAACTTCTATTTGATGATATACCATTCTACTCAATTTGCTAGCATTTTGTTTTGAAAGCTTAGATTTATGTTCATTAGAAATATTGGACTATACTTTCCTTTTCATTATATATTTATCAGGTTTGGGCATCAGATTGATACAGGCCTTGGGTAATAGGTTTGGAGGGTATTCTCACTTTTTTTAGTTGTTTGAAATCGTTTCCGTATAGTCTAAAACCATTATGTCTTAAAAGTTTAGGAAAATACAGCAGTGAGTAAGACCACCATAGTCTTTGTTTTTCTCCCTTGGGCACCCTTTTCTTTTAATTATTATTATTATTGATATGGACTCAGTAAGTTATTTGTTATTGGGATATTCATAATATTTTTGTGTTCATGGTTCAACTTTGGTAGATTATATATGCTCATAAATTTACTGCTTTTTTTCTAGGGTTTTTAATTTATTAGCATGTGCTTGGTCATTCCATACGACCCTTTCTTTTTTTTTCTGTTATTGGTTTTAACACCATTTCCATTGCTGGTCTTTCTTTCTTTCTTAAGAGAACAACAGGCCCCTAAAAACAAATTATAGGGTAAACTAAATTTTTTCTTTCTTCCTTCCTTCTTTGCTTCCTTCTTTCTTTCCTTCCTTCCTTCCTTCTTTCCTTCCTTCCTTTCCTCCCTCCATCCCTCCCTCCCTTTTTCTTTCTTTCCTTTCTTTCTTTCTTTCTTTCTTTCTTTCTTTCTTTCTTTCTTTCTTTCTTTCTTTCTTTCTTTCTTTCTTTCTTTCTTTGCAATACCTGCTTGAAAGGCAGGTGCTTATGCCACTGAGCTATCTCTCCAGCCCTTCATTTTCTTTCTTTCATGCCCTGAAAAGAAAGAGACAGCTAATGAAAAAAAGATTTGTTGATTTTGTTAGTTTTTATAGAAGCAAAGATTTTTTTTCATTGTTTTTTTTTGCATTGTTTTTCCTTTTAAGTTATTTCTTTTTGTATAAAACTATTTCTTTTCTGTATGTTATTTTTTTTCAGTATCTTAATTTTTAGTTTGCCTTATTTTTGCTTTTCTAGGTCTATAAGATGTATCATTAGGTTATTTGAAATATCTCCTTTTAAACTTATGTATTTGTTGCTATAGATTTCCATCTTATCACTATTTTCTTTGCACCCTGTAAATTTTGATGCCCTGTCATTTTCATTTGTTTTACTAAAAAAGATTTATTTTATCCTATAATTTTTTTTTTATTTTAGGGGCCCATTGTTGTCTTAAGTTTGCTATTCATCCTCCATGGAATTGTGTAATTTTTAAAGTATATTTTATAATTAATTTCTAGTTTCATTCCAATATGATTAGGAAAGATCCATGACAGGACTTTGATTTTTCTCATTTGTTAGTACCTTATTTGTGTCTTAGTATGTGGTCTCTTCTAGAGAATTTTCTGTTTGTTGATTAAATTATTATAAATTTCATAGATGTCAAATGAAATGTTTTGCAAATGATAGTTGGTAGTTGGGACTATTTGGTCTATATGGTAGTACAGAAACTATAAATTTTCTTTACTATTTATCTGAATCATCTGCAGTCACTGAAAGTAGTGTATTTAAATTCTGTACTATTGTTCAATTGGAGCCTATTGCCCCTTTTTGATCTAACACAGAGTGCATAAAGATGGATATTCTTCAATTTAATGCATATACATTTATAATCTTATCTTCCTATTTCATTATTTGAGTGTTACCTAGTGACTGACTGCCTCTTTACAGTGTTTTACTTAAAGTATATTCCATATCATATAACATGGATACTATCTTTTTCGACTCTTCTACTTTCTGATTTTACGTATCTTTGCTAAAGAAATATTTCTTGTAGACAGGATGTTCCTAAACCCCTTTTAAGTAATCTATTTGGTCTGTATCTTTTAAGTTAATAATTTAATCTGTTTACATTAAGGTCATTGTTGATCAATTCATTGTATTCTTTCACTAAAAATCTAAAACTCTTCATACATGGCCAAATGCAGGGAGGAGTGAGGTTTCAGCTTCTTATAAGCCCATGCGTCATGCAAGACACGAGAAAATCACTGCCTTCTGTATTTGCTGAATGGCTTTCAGCCTTGGCACTGTTGAGATAATGGCTAAAGAAATACTTCGCTGTGAGAGCACTGTTCTATTGTATGAAGTTTAGCCGCAGTCATGGATCTGATCTACTAGATCTAATGCAAGTTTTCCAGCTGACTTTCCAAGTGATCATACTTGTAGACCTCTCTTAAGATTTGAAAGCATCTCTAAACATTGATAAATGTCCTCATGGAGGTAAAATAACCCCCACATTAGTATAAATATTTTAGGCAAAATGTTATAATCTCCAAATCATATTTATTTTTCCACTTTTATAATCTGGGAAGCCCTTTTGTAGCTTTGGGGTTTACTCCTTTACATATCTGCTAGTTGGAAGCATCAATAGCACTAATTTATGATTTTTAATCTTTCTATCTTCATATTTCTGTTTCCTCTTAGTTTATATAAAACTATTAGACCATAAAATAAGACATCAGTTGCATATAATTTTATGTTTTTACATGATTTATGCTGTTTTTCCTTACTGACTAGAGGATGATTAATAGAGTTTGTACTATATTTATGATGAAAATTTCAAATACTTTTCCAATTTTGGGTTTCCAAGAATTACACCTTCATATTTTTGCATGCACAACATATAGGTAACATACAAGTGAGCAACTGAGCCAAAATCTTAGTAAAACAGCCATAGAAACAATCCCCTGCCTTAAATCTGGCAATTTACCTATCTCTGGGTACATTTAATAGTGTCTAATGAAACAATTCTGGTGTCTAGTTTAAAACAGAAACACATTTGCTCAATAAGACATCCATAAATAAGCTCTATCATCTACCCTAACATTCTCTAACCTTCTGAAAAAGCACTTTTTAATATATTGTCACCGCTCAAACTTCAAAGAAAACTATTCTTGCACTTAGCATTTTATAAGGCTTTTGGACTTATAATTGTGGAAATAATAAAGACATATACAGAGTCATATGAGGAAATGTACTCAATAAAGCTAAGAAAGATTTGAGCCATTTGTGAATGTTCCAGTGTTTGAAAGGAAGTTAGCAATTCTGAGATTATAGCATTTGCTGAGCTACCCAAAATTATGAAACATTTCAAAGGTTAAACAATGGTATTAAATGGTTCCAGGAGTTCATAAATTAGTCACTATAGATTTTTTTTGGTAACAAAGACACTTAAATAAAGCAAAATGATTTGGAATTGTATTGATTTGTTCAGTTAAAAGGGCCAATATATATCATCATTTCACTTTTCTAATAGAAACATAATCAAGAAAGTGTTAGTTCCACTGATTGTAAGTTTTGATACTAAATTAGAGTATTTAAGTATATCCTAATTGATTTTTTATACTGAGCCAAAGAGTCACTAAAATTAGATTTGAAAGGAAATGTCTTTGTGCTAATGTAGGAAAGATAAGATGATATTGGAGAAAATAGCTTTCCATATAATCTATAAAATCATCAGTGGGCTGAGAGTATAAAATATTACACAAATTATTCTTCACTTATCATTTATTAAAATAAATACACGTTCTGTCTTAATTTAAAAAATTAAAAGTGATTCCAAATAAAATTCTTTGTCAATCAATTGTGTCCTATACTGTAAAAATTCTCAAAACATGTATATTAAATGATGAAGAAAGAACCTATATAGAAAAGTAGAAAATTCTAGTAGCCCAGAGAACATGAGACCAGAGAGGAGGAGACAGAAGGAGCTTTGTGATTCCATTGATTATTTCTTGATTTATGCGTCAGATTTGATGTGGGAAAAAGACACATGTGAAAAGATGAAAGATCAAATGGAGAGGAAAGTTAAAGAACAAGCAGTCATTTCTTCAGAGTGTGGTTAAATAAAAGAGCAATTTGTATAGCTCTTGATATGACCAGAAGTGTGAGCCTTGAAGGGCACTCTCACCTACTACCGGTGAACAGTAAAGCAATGGCATCCATAAGAGTGGTGATGTTTCACTCCAACTGCAGCACAGAAGGAACTCTGTTGAAGGCATTGCTGTCATTCTAATATTCAGGAAAACATGCACACTTGTCATTGCATTTGAGGAACTAGGTAGCAGTTTACTAACTCAATAAGTCACTGACATTGCCCATGAATGATGTCCATCAATAACTGGAAGCATGCTTCTGTTTTAAAGATCAATGCTCTTACTTCATCTCTGTTCCCATTATGTTGCTAGACAGAAAGAGACTTGGTTTAGTGTGAAGACACACACCATCTGGCTCAGTACAAAACAAGTCTCAATGTTTATTCTAATTCAACTAAAATAATCATGATTTCAATTATTTTTTCCACAGAAAGTCTCCGTTATACCTGTTTCTACTTAGTGATTAGCATATATATTTATGTAATTCAAAAGATTCAACTGCACAATAACTTCACCTGATAGATAGTAACTGCTTGTCTTGTTTAGATTACAACACATACGTCCCCTCAGATTGTGGCTATATGCAGAGACACTGCATGAAAAAAAGCAAAAATACAGAAAAACTGCAGCACGTGCTGGGCTAATTTTTATGTCATGTGAAATAGGGGAAAATGAGGACTGGAGATATACCTCAGTGGTAGATGGCTTGGCTAGCATACACAGGGTCCAGAGTTCAATGTGTCACACCACAAAAGAGGGAAAAATGACACCCTTTGAGAAAGTGACTAGAATAGATTCATATGCCCCATCTCACAGATGAAGACTGGAAAATTTGTTTCCTTTGTATAATATAATAAACTCTATAAGACTTTGACATTTCTTGTAATAGTTTGTAAAACTTTCCTTTTATCAATATTAACTTTTAATTACAGAAATGCTGTTTAGGAAAGCATTTTGAAAGGCAGGAAATATTGTTTCAATAAGAAGGCTCTGTAGGCATTATTTCACTATCATGGACAGAAAAGAACTTTATAAAAGGCACTGCTTTTCCCTTTTATTGTACTTTCTTTTTTCTTTGTTTTTGGTTATCAGAGATCAAACTCAGAACCTTGCACTTGCCAGGCAGGCACTTATGCCACTAAGCTATCTCCTGGGCTTTTTGATTCTACTTTTATTTGTATGTTTTTACTTACGATGTCAAAAGTTAATCCATTTAACCAGCCATGCAAAAGTGGAAGCAGAAACTTATATACTAATGATTACAAAATAACAATATAAATATGATTCTGAGCACATTATTTTGTATCAATAAAGCCAGATTAACTGCTGATGAAACATCAAATATGCCCCAGTACACACCAAAAGGGAAGACAGCAAATTTGTCTAAGGGATTATGTGTCTATTCATCATTCAAAATGTGGCCACCTTCGGGGCCCCTGTGCATTGCGCTGTATGTCTGTACATGCACATCATTTGGACACATAAATCTCAGCTTTTTTGTCTTTCCCCCTGGATCTTTTGCCATCCTCCCTTTTGCTATACAGATTGAAATAGTATCAAAACTAGGCATGACTTTCTATCTTTTTTATGATGGTAGAATTATCTTCATTTGAACAGTCATCAGCCACAAATCTTCAGATGTTATTTTATATGCCTATTTTCTCATATGACAATGTATAGTATTCTCAACGGAATATATAGAATTTGGAAGTACATAACTACATATTAGAAGTAAAACAGGGTTACCTATAAAAATCAAAGAAAAATAAAAAAGCAGAATGTACCATTTCTAAGTTACTACTATGAAATTTTACTGTGTTCATGAACAAACTTAATTCCGTTTTGCAGACAAATAAACCAAAGCAAATGTTAGCAATTTTCATTTATTTAATAGCACGACAACACATGAATGTCATTCTCTGTAACTCACATCTATCAGACTAAATGACTGAGTTTACATGAGCCATTTATTGGAATAAAATAAAGTCGTTTTAATAGGAGATACCCAGTAGATCAATGTTTCCTGCTCTGAAAATGAACATCTTAGTTTTCTCAAGGCATTTATGTGGAAACAGGAGATCATTACTCTATGACAGTGTTTCATCCCACTGACATTTCCAAGCAGAATGCCCCTCTCTTTGTGTGTCTGTAAATTATGTAAACAAAACACATGTGTTTCAATGCAAAAGGAAAGCAACTATTCTTTTGCAAAATGTGCATTTAATTAATATTGAGTCTGACTTTTCAAGCATTTATGGTTACTCTTTCTAGAGGCAAGGATACTCTTGCTAAGTAACAAAATTTAGTCATTAGAACTGTACCTTAACATCTAAAAAAGAGAGACAGAAGTTTAAAAGGTGTTAAACCTGCAACTGTGGAAAGTTTTGGTGCTAAAACAACAAATACAGTCATCTGTTTTCCATTTGGATGGATTTAGTGGCTCCTTATCAGATTTCTTTGGCTTCGTTTAAAATAATCAAGGATACATAAGTGGCACAGCCTGGAATGAAAAAGATCTATCTGTCTGTCTGTCTGTCTGTCTGTCTGTCTGTCTGTCTATCTATCCATCCATCTATCTATTTTACCTATCTATTCTACATATATTCTAATATATATATATATATATATATATATATATATGTGTGTGTGTGTGTGTGTGTGTGTGTATGTATGTATATTACATATATATGTACTGTTTATGGTGCTGACTAAAATGAAAGAAAGTAGCCATATAAACAAAATTTTACAAATTCTCATAAACGCAATAGTAGGTAGAAATTATAGAGCCCTGAAGCAATTAGAAATACAATTCATTTTTTTGAACACAGACTTATTGTTGAACTTAAAAAAATAGGGTCTACATAGACAAACTTCTGTTCCTTTTACAAACACATAGTCTGAAAATATTTTAGTATGCAGCACACTGAAAGATGCAAGGCTAAACACAATGCCATCTCTGGACATAGCACACATACAGAAGAAACTGTTGAATTTCCTACATGCGCACCATCCATCCAGTCAACAATTTCTTTTAGCAGTATGGATTATATAAAATACTAGGAACCCAAAATAGTCACAACCTCCTTTAGCCACTATTCTAAATGCTTCCTTCTTCCTACGGACAGACAAGGCCTATTCTGCTTATGGTCCATTCTCAAAACTATTTTCAAAAATAGAAGGACAAATAGCTCAACGGACTAAAGCACCTTCCTAGACAGAGCACAGTAGGCTACCTTAACAAAGGCTGCAGTGGCCTCCAGTTTTAAAAAGGCAAGCATGGTGTCAAGTGCTCCCAGAAGAAGACTGAGTCCTAAGCCAGACTGACTTAGAGCACAAACAGGAAACCCGGGAAGCTTTCCATCTCTTTGATGCAGATGTGACTGGAACCATCGATGTAAAGGACCTAACTAAAGGGGCAATGAGAGCCCTGGGCTTTGAGCTCAAGAAAGAAGAAATCAAGAAAATGATAAAGGAAATCGATAAAGAGGGCACAGCAAAATGAACTTCAGTGACTTCTGACTGTGGTCACTCAGGAAATGTCTGAGGAAGATACCAAGGAAGAAATCCTGAAGGCGTTCAAGCTCTTCGACGATGATGAAAGCGGGACCACATCATTCAGAAATCTGAAGCGCGTGGCCAGGGAGCCAGGCGAGGACCTGACCGATGGGGAGCGTCAGGAGATGATTCAGGAAGCTGACCGACATAGAGACGGCGAGGTCAACGAGCACGAGTCCCTGCACATCACGGAAAAGACCAGCCTCTAGGGAGGCCCGTGTCGGGTCTCCTGCTGCAGGCACGTGTGACTGGAGTAGTGAAATCCAGCTCCCCATTTCCCTGTAGAACTTCAGCCATGGCCTGGAGTCTGATCGGGAATTCTGGAAGTGGTTTTCGATATCCAAGCTCTTCGTAAAGCCATACATAGATTACTTTAATTCTTGACAGCAGAATGTGAGCACATCAGAGCAGGGGAAAGGCCTCCGGGTCGCCCGCCTGCCGTTTTGGGGTCTGCTGGGGTCAGCACCAGCTGCGGTCCTCCCTCAGTGGCTCCCCTGCACCCCTGCTGCCCGAGGACCGTGCTCTCTTTCGCAAAACCCAGTGAACCCTTATGCTGGCATTTGAATGTGTTAATGCGGTTTGTTTCCTCTTAAAAATAAAACTTTTCTCCGTCTGCAAAAAACAACAACAACAACAACAAAGCGCAGCCCCCAAATTTTGATCCCCAGGGTGCCCTGCCGGCCCCATCCCTGGGGCTTGCTGAAACTGCAGTTGAGACTGGGCGTGGCGGCGCGTGCCTGTAATCCCAGTGCTTCAGAAGCTGAAAAACAAGGATCACTGTGAGTCCGATCTACGTAGTGAGACCCTATAGACCTTGTACTAAAAACATTTTTTTTTTAAAAAGTAGAAGGACAATATGTGAATTGCCCTGCCATCCTACCCCTGAGCTAGTCATATATTCTTCACATTTTGATTTTTTCCCTTCTGTTATAATAATTGAAGTGCTCTATTTTTGATGAAGATACTTGTTTTTGTTGACTTGGCTGGTTTTGTCTCTTGTCAGTGTAGAAATTCTGGTACAGTTTTACTGAAATAGAATCTACCACCTTTTACCTATTACTATTGGAAACCTCTGTTAAAAGCAAGTAAATTTAATATTAGCTAGCATAGTAGGCTTCCTGATTCCCCAGGTCTGGCATTGATCTCTTTAATCTTCCACTTTGCACACACTGAATTAAAGGGTCAGTTCAGTCACCACTGATCCTCACTAAGTATGTTCAGCTTTTGAATCTCCAGTTCAAAAGCTCTGAAGAATAATTTTAAAATACAGGTCCTACATACAGGCTACACCGTCCCTCTGCATGAGAGTTGTAAGTAATCTCTAAATTCTTTCCTTTTTATGGTAACCTGTCTTTATTATATAGCTACTAAGAAGAGCAGAATAAAATATTAAGAAACGAGTAAATGAAAACTAAAAATAGAAAAAAATTTACATACAGAAATTTTATGTAGACTTAGTCAATTTTAAAAATTCATTCACTTACTATGGAAAAGATAAGGTACTGAAGTGATCCTTATTTTATCATTTATGCTGCAATTTTAATCAAATCATTATCCCAGTTTATCCACTTACACAATCAGTGAACTATTCTATACATAGGATTCATTTCAACTAAGATAGCTATTAATTTTAACTGTCTATTTATTAATGGGTGAAAAAAATGAGTAAATATACCAGCAGTAAACATTATTTAATTAACTGTTTCAATTAAGACTTTTAAGAACTTGGAATATGGTAATAGTAAATGCAATATGTATTTTTGCCAGTAATATTCATTACAAAGGAACTCCAACTAATGATTTACAGTTTTGTTAGTGTTGGGAGTTTTTTATCAATATATTTTATGTGGAAAATACTAAAGGACAGTAAAAAGATCCAGATTTGAATCTTTTTAAATCGGTGAGTTAAGAATGGTAACCTCCAAATGAATTTATCCTCTTTAAAATTAAGTGACCCATTCAGTGTCACTAACTATAGGCAAAACATTGCACAGCAGCCTTCTAACAATTATTTATTTCATAGAACTAAAGTTTTATATCTATTGAAACAACACCCAGGGAAAGCACTACTTTATTTCTATTATTTTGACTGTATTAGATACTTCATATATATTTTATTCAATTTTTGTCCTTCTGTTTCTGACACATTTCCCTTAGTATTCTGCCAGGCTCATTCAGATTGTTCTATGGGTAGGCTTTCCTATTTTTAAAAGATTGAATGATATCATTGCCTGCACATATCACATTTTCTGATTAATTCATCTGCTCGGGAGAGTTAGCTTCCTTGTCTTGACTCCCTGAGTATTGTGTAAAAAATATTGAAATGGTGTGACCATTTTGAAATGTTATTGAATACATACCTAAGATTTTGATTGCTAGATCATATAATAATTACATGTTTATTTTCTGCTCATTTCCTTTCTTTTATTTAAGAGGTTTGTGACCATTATTTATGTAAATAAAGTTTTCACCTCTTCTTTGTTTCTCACCACCCTCCTCCTGTTTCTCCTCTTCTTTTCTTCTCTATACCCTTATCCTTCTCTTTCTCTTATCATTCTCCTTTTCTCATCCTATTTCTGTTATAAACATATTTGTTTTCTTAGTAATATCCAATAAGTCCTTTAGATATCGTCATCATCATCATTATCATTATTACTGTTACTATTCCTTTTGGCCCATCTGCCTAGATGATTTTAAATGACCTGTTGGAGATTTCTGGTTCTTTTTCTTGCTCTTCCAGTTCTCCTGAATATTTCTAATGACTCTCAAAGTTCAATTATTTTATGTTTGAGTTTCAGAATCTCTTTTTATATGGTATCTCTTTCTTTAATCTTATTTTGGTTATGAATCATTTTTTATGATTTTTAAAATTATCAAGCTATATTTTCTAGTCCCTGAACTTCATTAACACAATTCTTTCTTACTATTTTTAGAAAATTCGTAGGTACCATTTCTTTAGGGTCGGTTCGTAGAGACTTATTTCATTTGCTTGATTGGGACTTCGGTTTTCTCATTGCTGTACTTCAAACCTTTATTCTGATTTCTGGTCATTTGAAAAAAATGTTTTTTTTCAGTATTTATAGACTGGCCTTAGTCTTTCACAACCAACCTGTTGCATTTAGGAAACTTTTAAACATTTTTTACAAAAGTATCTTCTTTGCTGTTTTGTGTGTAGACTCCTAATTAAAAGCATTTGCTGGTTTGGTCTTTTAGGGATCCTGATCTTTGCATCTTTCTAGTGGTGACTGCTAGACCATGAGGCTGGGAAATCGGAGCTGATCGATACTCCCCTTAATCTTGGAGGGTAATAGTCACTGAATTTCATGCTGCGCTGCCTCACAAGAGATGTGCCAGCCCTACAATCACTCACTGTTTTCCTTGTTCTGACCTCCTCAAGTGCCAATTATCAAAATTTTCTTGTCAATTGAGACACAAAACTGTCCCTTGGGCAATTGTCTTGGAAAGCTGAAATGTTGGATGCATAACTTCTTCTCTTTTTCCCACATCAAGGTCCTGGTCCACAACTCAGTGTAGTGCTTACTCTCTTCTGGGCTTCCTGGCTTGGGATTAGGCATAAGGTGAAGTGATTCCTCCTCACTTCAAATAAGCTGTCCTCAGTTTATTCATGCTTAGGTGGGATACTTGAAGTTCTTAACAGGAGTACGTACTTCTGAAATCAGTGTTGCTTGGGGGCGACACTTTCTGGTAATTGTTAGCTTTGCATCTGGCTTATGTTTCTGAGTGTTTGTAATTTGCTAAATGGATCATTTTATACTGTATTAAAAAGAATTCTGATGAAGAAGTTATGGTTTTGAAATGGTTTCACAAGAAAGACAATTCTTCATGTCATTTTAACAGTGTATGAGAACTGTAATCAGAATAAAAATTTTGTTGCTTGATCATCAACTTAGGTCTGTTAACCTTTCATTCTTTCACCATTTCTTTAATTACTAATGTTAACTTTAAAATCACATTTAGAATATGGCAGAATATATATATATATATATATATATATATATATATATATATATATATATATATATATTACTTGATTGGGACTTCAGTTTTCTCATTGCTGTACTTTAAACCTTTATATATATCCTTGCAATTGTGAGGCAAGCACTTATTCTACTGAGCCATCTCCCAGCCCTCCTTTTTTTGTTTGTTTTTTGCATCAAATATTTTTACTACATGTGAAGTTTCAAATTCACTAATTTTCCAAGACTTAATCAGAAAACAGGAGTTGTACTTTATATTTTTCTATCCAATAAAATGAAGAGTTTTCAGCAATATTTACAAATTCTTTTTATTGGTAATTTAAAAATCAATGTTAAATTCTGTTTATCAATATTTGAAAGCATTTGAGTAATAATAATAATGCCAACATTTGAGTAATACTTTAAGCATATCTGTATATTGGAAATACTATGAGGAACAGTTCTGAATAATGAAATTAAAATAATAAATATTAAAAAGAATAGGTACATAAATTGCTGGGTTATATCTGTGTAGAGATGCATATGTAATTGTTAAAATGTTTATTCTTTTCACTGAACTTATTATATATCTCATGTTTCACCAGAATAAGGAATTCAGAGGTTTGATGATAGCTTCATTATAATTTATATGGTTTGATATTTTACTGTAATGTTTTACCATTAAGTATTCACATCAGTGAAGATCTATTTGCTGATTCCTAGCTTGTGAAGTACAAGGTGTCATATATATATATATATATATATATATATATATATTTTTTTTTTTTTTTTTTTTTTTTTTTTTTTTTTTTTTTTTTTTTTTTTTTTTTTTTTTTTTTTTTTT
>PVKA01000763.1:114599-140179 GCA_004027165.1 Ctenomys sociabilis | reverse complement strand
AAGGTGTCTTATATTTTAATACCTGGCCTTTGTGTTAAATGACTGTAACCAATATAACACTGAATTATCACCATTACTTGATTAAAACTATAAGCACTTTTGAAGGTATATAGCTTTGCTTGTGAACTTTCTTTTCTTTTTCTTCTTTAATATACTTATTTTCAAAAGTACCCGTGACTTGCATAAATAATGGGATTTTTCTTCTCAGCTTTAGAGACTAACAAGATGTGCCTTGGGAGCCCCTCTGTTTTTGGCTTGTGAGTGACAGTCTCCCTGCCAGCTTTAGATGGGCTTTCCTCTGTGTGCGTCTGTGTCTTGACCCCTGTTATGACACATCCAGCCATCCTATTGATTAGGACCAAGTGTAATAACTTTATCTTAACTAACCACTTCTTTACAGGCCCTGTCTTCAAATAACGTCACATTCTAAATACTCAGTGTTAGGCCATATGGATCACTGTATGAAACTTGTGGGACCAAGTTTTGTCCATAGCATATAATAAATTAGCCACATTCCATCTCTAACATTATTTGTCTGGAGTTAGCAAAGTTATATAACCTCTATAACTTTCAGTATTCTCCTTTCTAAACTGGATATGATAAAAGGGATCGCACTATAGAATTTTATTGAATAGACAAGTAAACATATGGTTTATGTCCGTTGGTAAAGTATTTAAAGTTTAATTACTGTTTTTCTTACAAATAATTTTATAGTATTTAAAATCATTATTCATAGTTTTTCCATAGTTTCATTGTAGATATTTACAATACATGACTCTTTAAAATGTCCTTCTGTCATGCATTAATTCTGAAAACATTTTTCACTTTATCTTCTAAAACTCATATTGAAACTAATGAGCTCCCAGAAGTGTTCCACTGGTCTAATACAATTTCTGTAGTGTTTTTGTCTAATAATTATGTTAAAAGCTGATTTTCATACTTTATGCATGGCATGTTTAAAATTTTAAATGAAGCAGCTCAGATTTGTTAGTCAGTTTTAAGTCAAATATGCTATTTTCTTATCCAACTTGAAAAATTTATTTTGCAATTTGGTTTAAAAAATATAAATTGAAAATCTATATACTTTGAAGTCAACTTGCCATGAATAGCCAGAAACTAAAAGGTGAAGGAGACATACAGATTTTAATATTTAATGAAATAATGTAAAGCTTTATGTATAATAATTAAAATGTATATTTCATGGGTATCCTTTGAGACAAAGTAGAATGATTTAACCCAGCACTATAAATTGAATCATGTTGAGGGAAACAGCTTAACCTGAGTGGTCTGTTTGTCGTGACAGGTTGGAAAGAGAGTGCATACACTAGAACAAGGAGCTGAGCTGTGTTTAGTTGTCCATCCATAAAGCCACTGCCATGAGAAGTTCATAGAAACTTTTCCACTAATCTTTCTTGCAAAACTTACCTGCCTAATAAAGCTGTTAAAAAAATGTTAAAAGCAATTAAAACTTGCTCCAGCAGCTTATACTTCAACCATTTGGGATCGAAACTCAGCCTCTGAATAAGCTTTCAGAGTAAACAGATAACAACACTCTCATACATTAGTGGCTACTGATGAAGAAATGCAGTAATTTTAAAACATGTTGTAGGTGTTTTCAATTATTTCCAGATCATTTAAGCTCTTTAGGGGCAGGGAACACTGTCTCTGCCCCATAAGTGCCCCTTCCATTCCAAATAGAGTTTTCTTAACACCATAGAAATTAGTTTTCATCCTACAACACTTCTTTCTTTCTTTCTTTCTTTCTTTCTTTCTTTCTTTCTTTCTTTCTTTCTTTCTTTCTTTCTTTCTTTCTTTCAATCAATTTTATGAGAAACAAATAGCAATGAGACAATTTCAAAAGCTATTAGTAGAACAGTTTCAATAATTAATACTCTGCATTTTGTTGTCCTGTGATGTACTTGTGAGACTGTGCCTCCAAGGCTTGCAGCTTCACTGATGGAAACACCATCTGTGTAGCTCTCACTGCTCTTCTGTCCTCTCACTGCAGTGTCCTGGCACATTTGAGTTCGTGCATTGGCAAAGGAACAAACAGTGCCACCCTACAGGTAGGATCTCTTTCTTAGGTACTTAATACAGGGTCTACAGGTTCCCAGTACATAGATCACACTTGTAATGATCCTTCCTGATGTTCAGCCTCCCACGAGTTGGGATTTCAGGCACACCCCACCATGCCTAGTCTCAATGGCCACCTCAGCCTGGGGGCAGGGTTGGTACCTCAGGCTAGGGATGGAACCCCTAGCCCCTGCATCTGCCTAAGCAGGAGCTTTAATCCCCTGAACTATGTAGCCAGCCCTTCTATAGCATTTAGATAGTAGTGTTTTTAGAAGTGCAGATAGGTTTTACCAAAATCAAACTTATTTTGATTCTGTTGAGTACTTATGCTAAGGTGTCATTCACTATTTTATGTTATAGAAGAACTATGTTTAACCTCTGTGATTATTATCAACACATCATTGCTCAAAGTTTCTTTATGTGGTGATAAGTCATATTATGAAATAAAGTCCTCGATTTGAAATGCTCATTAGATTGACAAAACAGGAGAGCCTCTCCACCAGACTTATCACTGGATTTGCTTGGGGCTTCCAAAGGAAAAATATCACTCCCATCTTTGTGTTAGTACATGGTCGTGTTATATATCTTCTGTTTTCACATAAGATTTACCATGTTTTCCTTAGTCTTCTGGTGAGCATCTTAATGTTCAGTGTTGCTTACAACTAACTGATTATTTTAAGAAAATTAGATTAATGAAATTTATTTCTCTCAGCAATGAGAAAACTAAGACCTTTCTAAATGCTCAGACTCCTGGATTCAGAATTACATTGCACCTCTGCAGGCTATTTTCATGTTTGTTTTGTTTTCTATGTAAATAGATAATGTCCTTGGACTCACTCTGCATCCTAGAAAATCTTTTTGACATTGCTATGCCCATTGATAGCTCCACTTTGGTCATTGCTACACTAACTTTTGCTTTCAGGGCTTTGAATTGATACACCTTGACAACTCTAAAATAAAATTAGGTTAAAGTAACACTAAAGGAAATCTCCACGAACACCAATCAGATGACAGGGATAAGAACATCCCACAAGTTTGCCTTGAGCTGCACCTTACCAGTTTTGCTTGCTTATCTTCTGATGATTAATAGACTTATTGGTGAAATACAAACATCTGTCTGAAGTCATGGTTTTTTCTTGTTTGTTAACCTTACTTTAACATTAAAGGACAGAGTTACCTCTCTTAATAATAAGAGTCTGCCTCACTGGATCCTAAGACAAGAGTTTAATCATGACATGAAAGCATGCATTCATTTCTTGGACCTGAGTTAAGGTTCTTATTTTCGAAGGTGGATTCAGTTTCTGCACATAATTCCAAAATGATTTCTTAAGTTTTAGGTAAAACATAATTGAACATATCATATATCACTAACTGGTTCTGTTCTTGAAGACATGTACACAAGTGTAGCATGCTCCTACATTTTGATTTGTAACTCAAAGTGGGTACGAACTCTAGGAGAGTTCAGTATGGATACCATTAATTATCATGCTTTTAATTAGGCAAGAAATTTTTCATTTTAAAGTTGTCATTAAGCAATCACTTTTATTGTATATCTTTCCAAATACTATAGTACTTAGTGTCATGGTCAGTATTGCTCTGGAAGATATATGACTGCCAGTACAAATTTGTCTAACAATCACACATGCTCTTCATTTTCTAAACTTCAAAGTGAAAATCTGAGTACACTATATGAAATGTAAGTCCATAAATTTATTTTCCAAAGCTCATATTTTATTCTACTCTTTTTAATATTAACACCATCAGGTATATCCATTGTAGGTTTCACAATTAAAAAGTATTTTGAGAAGTTTTAAAATATTGGACATTTTATAACAATTTAAATTTCTTTGGTATTTGTAAAATCTTAAAAAAAACATAATTAGGTTTTGTTTCTTTGTATTTATCTTGAGCATGCTAGCTACAGAAATTCTTAGAAAATGTACACCAATCATATGTACTATGGTAAAACAATATTCCATGATAACTTGCATTTTATAATGTTAAAACCCTTATTTATATTTTACAATGTGTCACTCAATCAAGGTTTTCAATTCCTGAGAAACACAGAGCTAGTTATTATATCTTCTGAGTCTACATTCCTCATAGAACAAAATACTAGAAAAAATGTGTATCCTCCTAATAGTTTTTGGCAATACAATTTCAAAAGGACATATTATTTATAAATAAATTTAATAAATCTCTAGCAAATTGTCAAATCTAAACATAATACCTCTTTTGCTTTTTTGTATTTGATTAATAAATCTTTAGCATTATTATTCCTATCAATATTTCTAGCATTTCTAGGTAAATCTCTATATTTATGCACTTTGATGAAAACTTTTGCTATGCAAATTTCAAACAATGATATGCTAGTTTAATTTTTTCCCTAAGATTTTTAAACTTCATTGCTAAAAAGGAAACCATGGATAAATAGCAACAAAATTTCCTGGTGCCTCCTCCAAATTAAAAAATTATAAACATAAAATATCAATAAATTGGAAAACAGACAACATTCTGGGAGATAGTTTATCCAACAATCTACAATCTGTAGTTTATCACACTTTATAACGAAATCCATTTCAGATGTTATAAATTTTTGCTTTCCTTGTTAAAGCCCAAGGCCATCATAGAAAAGATGATTTAGGATTGAGTGATTAAAAAATAATCATATTCAATTATATTAATTTAAATCTACACAAAAGTTCTGTTTTGAATCTAACAATTGTTCTATACTGTAATATTTTCAAGCATACGTCCAAGTCTAGTTATGCAGGCATGTCACATTATATTTTTAGCTTTTGTGCAAAGATATCAAAGAAATTTCAAAATTAAATCTCAAGGTCTCATTTTTTGTATAAGAGATATAAAATACAACCCAGGGCCTTTGCCCTATGCTACATCTCCAGCCTTTCTCACATGCTTGAAAATTTTGAGATAGGTTCTTATTAAATTGCTAAACTCTTCAGATTTCACTCCAACAAGCAATCCACATTCCTGGCTCTGAATATCGTTGTTAAAGGCCCAACATCAACTGAAAGGCCCAACATTTACTGAAAAGAAAAATGTTCTGTTTGGTTGTTTTCCCCCAAACCTACCATGCTTTTGCCTTAAAATACTCTATAGGAAAATTTTATATGCAAAAGATAAAACAATATGTTTGCTTATCTTATTCTATAGTAAACACTACGTATTTTTGAGACATATGGTGTGTAATTAATAAGCCCAGATTTGTAGAGATTATGCTCAAATATTTCAAGTAAATACTTGGTTTATCTAGAGTCAATAAAATGTGTATTCACCAACAGGCAGAGTTTCATATGCACCAATTTAAATGCTGACAGGAGAATTTTGTGGTCTCTCCAACCTATATATTCTTTCATTTTGACCTTCAGTAATGAAAATTGTTATATCCCGCTTCTTTATATCAACAGTAGTTTTCATGTAGCAGAATCCATAAATAATTCTACCAGATAGTAAGTCAAAAACTTACATGAATATGGGCAGGTGAGAGACTCAGTTTCATGGATAACTATAAGACGCTAGATTTATTACATAGTTTTTCTTCTGTGCAAGAAACATGATGTGATAAAAATGTTCATCACATGCTTTTTGTAGGTTTTATGTTTATTTTGTATTTTTCATGTGAAATTCATATAAAAACTAAAATTGAAGAAAACACTCCACCAGTTTATCTATCTAATATCATACAAATACAACTGGATGTTTATATTTTTCCTGGTAAGTATTATATCAAAGTGGTGTAATAATGACCTTTACGTACTCATGTGAAAACTTTTGTAGCTCTTGAATTTGTGAGAGTATTTAATATACAATTAGTGGAATAACTGGATAAGCTAGTTATAATGGAAAATTTGTACTTTTGTTATAAATCATATTATGATATTTATTAACCACCAACTATATTTCCAGTAATCAAAAGTTTCTGTTTTTTTTACTTACCTAAGAATCATTTCCAATAATTCTTCATATTCAACAATATCATTATTACAGTAATATTTTGCATTCTGTGCCTTATATTTAGAGATTTTAGTAGCAGAAGAATTACTATGCTAAAATTTATAAATTGTTTTGATTATATAGCATAAAAACGTGTACTAAGTTTCACATACCAAAAAAATGTCCCAAGTTATAATACTGTTATCTCTGAAAGAAAGATCCCTTTCAGTATTTACCATTTCTAATTAATGACTAGGAGGTTTAAAAATAAACTCCTATAAATATTTGGATAATTGAGAAGTGCCTGATGTGGGGGCACCAGCCAGGAATCCCAGGACTCAGAGGAGAGAGACAGATCACCTGAGCTCATGGGCACGCTGTGCTACAGAGTGTGTGCAAGGACAGCCTGGACTGCATGGCGAGACCTCGGTTCATGAAGGTTAAAAACACAAACATAAGTCACAAAAGGAAACACATACAATTTACTAAAATTGTACCATTGGCTCCTTTCATTAATATTGAACATTACTATGGGAAAGACTTGTGCAAGATTCAGGCAAGACTAAGACCAATAAGAAAGGCTAATTACTTAACAATGTCTCTCTCGTGTCTTAATAGACATTTATCATGTCATTTTCAGCAATATCATTTTCTGTTTTATTGTACTTGTTTTTCTGTATTTGAAGGAAAATAACATAACATAGCAATTGCCAAGTAGCTAGTCAACAAGGATGTGTAATCCCAGTCTAACTGTATAATTCCACAATTTGTCAATGTTAATATCTAATTTAGATTCTAGGGGCAATGATGGGAGTTAATATAAGTTTTTATTTATAATATATTTCAAAAATTAACTTTGCCCATAATTATATCAATTAATCAAACTTCACAAGGGACTTCAGTTTTTCTCTTAAAATCTAGAAATTTGTATTATACAGATAATTTACTTTTCTGATTTATTAAAATTGTTTTTGACATTTTAAGGATCTTATTCTTAAGAAGATTTTTCATTTCATTTTCTTACGCTTGTCTAACTGACTAGAAAGCAAACACATGTTCAATAATAGATTAGAGATAATATTTTGTTTTGTCACATAGAAGTAACATACTATTTCTAAACTGTAACAGTTCCAACTGCCCCCACATATCTGTTGGGAAAAAAATGTCTATTTGTGTGGTTTTAGACTCTACTTCCTCTGAATTTCTGTTATAGTATTTTGGCAATATAAACCACAACTCTTTTTCAAAATTATAGTGATAACATTTTTATTCACCTTTGAAAATGTTGCAACTAACATTCAAAAGAACAAAATAGATATTTGAACAGAATTGTACTTTTGTAAGGGCTTGATAAGATTGTGGTTTTCAACTACCTTTTGAAATTTAAATACAGTTAGGAAGAGCTTTATTTCAAAAATAAGCCACTTATTATATATTTTATTCTTCCATTGCTGCACAATGTGAAGAACAAATTCCTCTTCTCTCTGCTATCAGCTAATAAAACATTTCCTGAATTATTTAACTTCCTTACAGACTCAAACCAGTTTTGTATTTTTATCATTTTTCTGTCAACAGTGAAATTCCAAGGGGAAATACTATTTATGTTCATGTTTGCTTTTATTTAAAATTGTTTGATTTTAAAAGGTGTAGCATGAGCAGTGCTGTTTGTTCAACTCTGCCTGATATATGTTATTATAGGTTGACTTTGAGTAAATTGCCATCTTGTTTGCTTAGAAAAAGAAAGATAGAACTAATTGAATGAAAACACCATACAAAGAATTACAGCAGTCCATTTTCTTTATTTGAAATATGTCAACACTGAAATATGAATTTGAAAGTACTATATATAAAGTATAGCAAAGATTAAAATGGTTCTAGAAGATATCTTTTGTTTAAAATATGGTAATTTACATGCAAGAAATCATGTTAATTTTCTATGCCAACCACATTTTATATTTCAGAAGAAAGTTATTGACTTAATATTTACAGAGGCATTTCTGTTGTTTTAAATCACTGCATTATTAAAGCTGCTTTAGTCTGTTAATGTTTCCTCCATATTAATCAGAAACTTGGATCATATATATTTATCATTAAATGTTTTTTTACATTTTAAACAGTCACATTTCCCTGTTAGGAAAAAGTGTCTAAGACTACTAATATTTTATAATATTTGAAAGCATTTTGAATCTTAATAGAAATTTAAAATATGATAAATGATAAAATTAGCAAAAAGGCAGGTAAGGTATCTAAAGGTATGCAATATGGATAAAAATAGGCAATTCCTATAATGATCTTTACACTGCATGTCCCATTTTAGAATTCTCATAAAAAGATTCAATTTAAACAATGTTTACATAATTTGAACAATTGTTCTAATCATTCCTTTTAGGCTTATTTTCAATAAAATAATAATTTGTATTTCTACTACAATTGTTTGATGTTACTATTTCAAAATGGCAATATTTCAAGATCAATGTTTAAATTTAACTGCAAGATAATCTAAGTTTACACAACAATTTCCTTTATGTCTTAACCAAATAATACAGCCAACCATTTGAACTGTAGTTTATCTCTTTATGTAGACACTTTCCTCAACTAGAGTCTTGCCTATTCATTTTATTCATACTGTAACTACTGTTCTAGACAAAAATCATTTCCTTAGTAGGCTTTTTCTCTCCTTTGCTCTTAAGCATCTTCATATTGACCTTCCATATTAAAAATCTCCCTGACTAGAACTCTCTAAGGTAAAATTTGAGGATTTCTTTTCTGATTGATCTTCTCTAAGTTTAAAATAATGAAACATTACTCAAATTAACTGATTTGACACCTATTTTATTAATCTGATCAATCTATATTTTTCTGAAAGTTACCCTTATAATGGGTTAAAATATAATTCCAAATAATAATGTATTTCACTTTAACTTGTCTCTGATCCAGCACAGGATCAAGGAAAACTGTTAAGACTTAAGCGGTAGAAGCCACTCTTCCTTTGTCCTCTTAAAGGTACTGATGTTGCAGATCACCTTCCTGTCCCTAGAGGAGTCTCAAAACAGACATCTTCAATACAGATGGCCCAGGTGACAAATTTCTAATGTTGTTATGAACTAATACATTGTAAAGATTCCTGTGGGGAAATAAATTCTCCTCTGAGAAATGAGACATAAGAAAGATGAATGTGGCTTTGCTTCTCTTGTCTCTCAATACCTCTTGGCATGGAATGCTGTAATGAACACGAGATGCCATGATCAATTCTGCCCCAGGTTATGCAATTACAAGGGTCAAAATGCCTCCTGTGTACATTGGACAATTGCCTGTGTACTGGGATAATAATTTTAATGGATGTGCAAATTTGTGCAGGTTTTCAGAAAAAAAAATGAGACAGAAAAGGATTGAAATGATAGTGGTTACAATTCATTTAATTGCACAAATTTGAGCATAAAGTACATCAATCAATTTGATGGGTAAATGTTCCTCCACTCTGTACACAAGCGAACTCAAGGTAAAGATAAAGGAATTTTCTTAAGGTCTTATACATAATAAGAAGCGCAGGTGGAAAAAAAGTATAATGAAGTTATCTACTTATAAAAATCCTGCTTGGAAGAATGGCATTATATTGCCCCAGTAATAATATGGCTACAAAACTTGCTAGTTTTTCATTAAACATTCACTCTATCCAAATTAAGTACTTTGTCACTATATTGAGAAATAAAAGTACTGAAAAGTTTATTCACTTATTTAGAGCATTATATGTCAAAAGGAATGAAAGTAGAATGAGTCAAAATCTGTTTAAATAAAGTTGTATATGTCTTAATTATTGTCATTAAATAAAAAATGGAGTTAAGCAAACAAGAAAATATATGGTTGCATGCATAATTACATACTGATATTTATATAATCTTGTAGTATATAGATATGTAGGTTGACTTTTGAATAGTGTTTAGTTATATTTGTGTTTGAATAATTTAAAAATATGAATAATAAAAACATTTAAGGTATAAAATTATTTTTTAAAATATTTAAAGGCAGGGACTGGGGATTTGGCTCAGTGATAGAATTCTTGCCTAGCAAGCTGGAAGCCCTGGGTTTGTTCTTAGCAACAAAAACAAAAAATAAACCTCCCCTAAAAAAATGTTTCAAGGCAGTTCTATTTTCTTTTTCTTCTTTCTTTCTTTCTTTCTTTCTTTCTTTCTTTCTTTCTTTCTTTCTTTCTTTCTTTCTTTCTTTCTTTCTCTCCTTCTTTCGTGGTACCAGGAATTGAACTCAGGACCCTGTGCTTGGCAGGCAAGTGCTTATTCTACTGAGCTTTATCTTCTTGGCCCTCTATTTTCAAATAGATTTTCTACATTTGTGATTTAGACTACATGATAGATAGTGAAAAATCAATTAAGAGTTTTAATCATTTTTGTGTGTTTGTATGCATGTGTGCATGTATTATGCATTTGTGACATCTCTGAAGATATGTTCTAGTCCTAGTAATTTCTAATGCATAACACACTCAGCAGTCTCATAACTAAGGGATATTTGGTATTTCATAGATTTTTAATTTTATTATCTATTATAACACTTTGGAACAAATTTTTCAACTGTTTACACAATTTTGTTTAAATAGCGCAAAGGAATTCAAATTGGTGTTTTCCTTTTATGATCTATATAAATGTTTAAGCAGAAATTGTGCTCACAGAGATACTCCTTGCCAAAGATTTAATAAATATAGAGGATTTTTTTTTTTTTTTGTCTTTTTGAGACAGGGTCTCACTATGCAGTTCAGGCTGGCCTTAAGCTCACTTTGTAGTTCAGGCTGGTCTCGAACTCACAACAATCCTCCTGCCTCAGCCTCCCGAGTGCTGGGATTACAGGCCTGCGCCACCACGCCCGGCTCTAAATATAGAGGATTTTTGAATGAAAAGCCATAAATTTTATGCAAGACCAACAATTTTCTGACTTCTTCATCTTCATCATATATTTATTTTGAATAGTTCTTATGCAGTAGAATTAGTTTTTGATAGAGTTGAAGGAACCAAATTTTAAGAGATGCAACTATCTAATATCCATGTCTTACAATCTCATTATATTGAGAGAAAAATCTCAGAATCAATGTTGCATTATATGAAATAAAATATTGTTATTTTGAGGATTTGTTTTCAGATAATATGAATTTAATGCCATGCTGGTAGTTTTTGAAAACATTTCTACTATTAGATTGTGTGGATATGTGTGGTCAGTGTGCCTCTGTCATCATTTCATGAGTAGAATTAATAAGCTATAATCAGCAATTCCAAAATTACTCTTGAAGACAAAATTATTTTCAAGAGAAGATTTCAATATAGTTTTAAGAATATTATACTCCAGTCATGATAAAGGTCATGGCTGCATTCACAGAAGACAAAATGAAGCCCATATCTAGAATAAAGAAATGAACAGCCTGTAATCATTCTGAAGACAGATACTGCAGGTTATGTCGTGGTCTTGCAGCTTCAGATCAACGGGGCTAGAAGAATCATCATAAATATCTAAATGTTATATTCAAACAGATGAGTTATCATGACAATGGATGAAATAAGTTCACTGAATATGTATAAATTAAAGCATCTTCAATGCTTGAGATTGGTATAATCATTTTTCAATTTACTTGAGAATACTCAAGAAGGAAATATTTCATCTTAATTCAGAATGTAAAGACACATTGATGCTACATGTGCAAATTCTAAGATGACCTAACAATCAAGCTTGCAATAAGCCATATTTTATAAGATCAACAGATTTATTTAAGCATTTTAATAAGATGATATTTTAGATTTGGATAAGATATAAACAAGATTGTTTATTGGTGAATATCATGTGTATTGACAAATTCAACAGATACAAAATTTAGCAGTGTCAGTAAAATTGTACAACGTCATCAGCACATTACAATGTACTAATGCCCAGGCTGCAGGAAAGTTTCACATATCTGTGTTTCTTTGAATACTGAACTTCCTTGAGTGAAGGAGCAAAAACGTGTTGGTGTTTGTGGTCGGATTTTGGTTCATTTTTAAAGATCTCTTTTTAAAAGAGTGAGAGATTGTTTAAGACTATAAATGTCTTTATTGGAATTATGTTCTTACCCTCATTTATTTTAACAAGATTTGTAATGCATTCTGGCCTTTGATCTCTGCGTTTGAAACACTGCCTGTTGTTCCATTATTCCGCCATCCATTTGCAGATAACAATACATCAGAACCTTTTTCTTGCTATAGAAACAATGCCCTTTATTTGAGAAAGGACATTGTTTTGACAGATAAAGTAGGCATTTGATAAATTGAAACAGGTTCTGAATTATTTTGTGGGGAATGTGTGCTACATCTGTCTGCTGATTTTCTACTGAAGTAGTGCTTAACTTTAGTGTCTGTTTGTGATTTATTGAGCTACAGGAAAGGTTAGGAAAATTTCATGGCTCTTCTCATATAATTTGTAAGTGAGTCAAACAGCATTTGTTAATGTTTATGATACTTAAAAAGGAAAAATTATTCCTAAACATTTACTCGCAGTAGATATTGTAATGACAACTAAAAAGGAAATACCAAACAGAATTATCTCTTCCATTAGTAAATTACATAATAGGAGAAAAAAGGAACAGTAATGTAAAGCTATCATCCCAAACCAGTCATTATAGGCAGTATGGAATTTTAAATTAGGTTTATGTTAAGAATCTACATTGGAAATAATGCAGTCTTTACAAACCATTACAAAAATTAAAAATATCCATAAAAGTGATGTCTTGAATACAGTTTTTAAGCAAATATTTATGAACACTTTGTATTTCTTTTTTGTTAAATGAATTTAGAACTTACAAAATTCTACACTGAATAATATTAAGGATTCACCTTGGAAAAGTAATTATAGCCAAAGACAAAAAGCTTCCCAACTGAAATATCAGATTATTACTCAATATTCCACCAACAAAAAATTCTATAAACCTATTTAAAATTAATGTACTACTTTCTCTCATATTCAGAGAAAATAAATATTTAGCAGAAAACTGGTTTAGTCAATAGAGAGTATAACCATGTTCTCTCTAAATTCACAGCACTCAAATACTAAAAATTTATTTTAAGAATTATTAGAATTTATTTCTCCATGCATTCTTTTATTCCCCATACTAGGGACCTTCTCCATGAGCTATAACATCAGCTCTTTTATAGTTTTCTTTTGCTACATCATCTCACTAGGTTGTTAAATTGCTCAAATCTGCAATCTTTCTGCCTGACCCCCAGAGAGCGAGGCTTGCAAAGCTTCGCCTTTGCACCAGGCTCCCTGCTACCTTTAAGCTAGTAAAGATGGAATTATGATTACTATCAACAGCTAAAGCCCTGGGAGACAAAAATATTAAAGATCACAAACCAGTGGCTTATAGGCTACACTCAGAGAAGTTCAACATTTTCTCTAGGGCATCTCTCAGGAGGCTGGACTGCCAAGAGTTACATAACTCTTCTTGGGAGCCAAACTGAAGTTGGTTAAGAATTATTACAATACAACATCCTTTTTGTAGTACATCCTGTACTTCAACATCCTTGTTACCTGGCAATATGTATTTAGGTGTACCTAAATATTTCTAGGTGTACCTTACTTACTAAAGTCTATCAAAGCCCTTTTCGGTTTTCAAATTTCACTTGAAGAGGCTAACTTTTGTTTTTTTAATGCAAATTTTTCTAATTTCAAATTTCATTATTTATTTACCTGTATTAAATAGTATATTTTTTAGTTCCTCAAGAGAAAACATATTTTTTTTCATTTTTCTGAACCCCAGTTTAGTAATGAAGCCAGTAAGCATTGTCACAATCCATAAAGTTAAAAAAGAAGGAATTTAGAATTGTAGATCAATTACATATAAAACACTGCGCACAAATTTTATCTAAGCCCATGACTATATTACTTTTAGAAAACAAGATAAACATCTACAGTTTTCTACATATGAAAGCAATTGTAATGTACCTACTAAACACTTATTTCTGGACTGTTAAAGAATGAAAAAAATTGAACCAATTTCAAGTCAGTTTATTTTAGAAAGATTTTCAGTTTCCAGGCTTCATGAATCACTGCTCTCATCTACCTTAGAATGTGTTTGTGTGTGTTTGTGTGCGTGTATGTGTAGCTGGGGGGGGGGGGTGAGTGTGTAATAGCACACATTATAAGAAACTATAATATTAGTAAAAAATTAAGTGAAGTTATAGATTATTTATACTGTAGGCCTATTTTGGGTCAATTACTAATTATTTTGACTATCAATGCAATTTGCTTCTGTATTACACTTGCTACAAAAATTATTTTTTCTTTTCTGTCATATCCTTATCAAATAGAGAAGTTAAATATAAGCTATCAATAGAGAAAAACTAATTTCAAATGGCTTTGACTTAAAAATAATATGCAAAACTAAGTTGTAGACTTAAATTCCTATATTTATTAAGATCTTTGGATTTATTCTTATGTATTTCCTATAAACCAGATAATAACTTATAGGCAATTTTGTGTTTTGAGAATATATCACTACATTATCTTTCTATCTTTTCTAATACATTTCATTTTTAAAAAGAAACATTTCAGTAATTCTTTGCAATGCTTTTCTTTCTTAAACAGAAAGTCAAATGACTAAATTCTATTTCTAAACAGTATTATTTTATGAGAAAATTACTATTATTCTCTTGAAACTTTTGAAATTATAATAATTTTTTTCCTTCAACCTTTTAAGGAAAGGTTCTATAATTGGCTTACTTTCAAAGGATTAAAAAAATATGTACTCATTAAGATGTCAATTAAATTTCAGAAATAATTTTGAAAGTGGAAAATAGAAGAAGCAAGAGTTTTGAAAAATGTAATTAGAAACAAAGGCTTCAGTTGCTGCTGAACGAAATGTCACGCTAAATTTTCAAAGGCGGCATGTGCTTTAAATATTAAATTATGTAAACAACACTGTAAAGAATAAATATATATATATATAACTTATGATGAATAAAAGTAATGAGAATTTAAATCTTATTCAAGCAACCCTCTGTAATTATTCTTGAAGTTTACCTAAGAATGACTTTATGGAAACTGTTGAAGTATATGTGTCATTCTGACATTATTTTTAACAATATCATTCACCACCAAATGCAAACAAATATATTTTTTAAGAAAGTTAAGAAGATTAATATTCTTAATAAAAGACCTCTGTTAATGTATCTGTCTTTTTTTTTTCTAGAAAGAGAGATTGTGTTCAATAAATTTTCTGTTTTAAATTTTATTTTCAAATGGATGAATGCTCTTTTAGTTAACTATAATATTTATTTCAAATTAAAATAATCTATTCTGTTATGTGCTGTTTTCTAGGATTACCTTAAATTTGGACAAAGGGTTTGAATTATCCTTAAAATTATGTACCAAATTACACAAATTATGTGCCTAATGGCTGATAACTTCTTTTGGAAAAGAAATGCATCCACACGTTAAAATAATCTTATACAAGGACCCATCAAACAGCTCAGTGGATTAAAGTTCCTGCAAGCAGGCACAGGGGCTAGGGGTTTGATCACTGGGCCTGCCATGCCATCCTGCTCCCAGGAGTGTGCTGAGATGCAATTGAGACTGGGCGTGGTGGTGTGCACCTGTAATCCCATCTCGTGCGAGGTTGTAAACAGGCGGATCACTATGAGTCCAAACTAGTAATGAGACTCTTAACACCCTGTAGACCCTTCCCTAAAATATGAATAAATAAATAAGTAAATCTTACACATTAACTGTATTGGAGAAATTCTATGCAATATTCATTTCTTATAAATCTGATTTCTAATGGTCTTAAAACCAATGATAGTATAGCAATTTTGTGTACTTCTGGACAACTCTAATTTTGAAAGTGATATATTGTGCATAAAAATGCATTGTGTCTTCTGCTTACTGATCTTGGATCTTTCACGAAGACCACTATCAGATTATTCTTTTAAAAGTGTAATGGAAACAATTGCATCTGTTTTTCTTGAGATGATTGTCCTCTGCTTAAATCTAGTCTGTCATGTGCTACTTTCTAGCTCTACTTTAAACTTAGATAAAGGTTTTATGTTATCCTAAAAATTATGTACTAAATAAGGGGTATTGTATTCAAAGATATGTAGTTGGATATTAGGGCAATTAATGCTAAAAAATGCTTAGGGGACTGGAGAGATGGTTCTGTAGAATAAGCACTTGCCTGGCAAGCACAGGGGCCTGAGTTCAATCCCTGTTTCTGCAAAAAGAAAAAAGCTAACTATGCATTGTCATTGTTAACTATGCAATGTCGTTATGAATTTTATTGTATAAATTTATCTATTAGAAGATTTATTAATGGGAATTAAAATTTTACTTTATGGCCAGATGATGAAAATTGACCTATGAATTTTCAAAACGCAATAATATTAGTGCTTTCCTATGCATTCCATTTTACTTTATCTCAGACCTGGGTCCACCATGAATCTGTGGTTAAATGTTGAGCTTCCTTATTTTCTTCTTTGCAAAATTTTTTACTTTAGATTAATGATACCTGGAGCCTTATTAATGTATTAACACTCACTTGCACTATAATTACTTAAGGGGGAACCAACATAGAAGATTGTCTAGAATGAGACTACAACTTCTAGTAGACTGGGAAAATTAACCTCCACATTTTCTAAGGACAGACTAGAAGGTATCCCATAGTTTCATAACCTGGAAATTTTATTCTGTGGTGTGCATTGCCTTATGAATACACTGTTTTAAAAGTTAAGTGACAGACTGGACGTGGTGGTGTGCAAGTAATCCCAGTACTTGAGAGGCTGAAAACAGGAGGATCAGTATTTGTCTGATCTGTGTAGTGAGACCCTGTAGATCCTGTGCTAACATACAGTTTTTAAAAAAGTGAAGTGAAATTTATGAAATTGTTAGCACTCCTTTGGTTCTAAAAAAAATTACCTATAAAATAGGAACAGAAACAATTCTATAGAACATGAATAAAACCTAAGTGGATGCAGAGATAAGCCTGGCTCTTTGTAAAAGTTATTCTGAAAGCTTTTGGAAAAAAATATCAATATTTTAAAATAAATAAATGTTAAAACACAGGTGTGAGTGGGATCAATACTCTCACTATGTTGTCTTCGAAGATCTCCACAGATACGTAGCCAGTTTCCCACAGTCTTTCAAAATGACTGGAATCTTTGAAGTCTTGCAGTCGTGTACACGTTCGTCCTTACCCACTATGACCTATTTCCGCGCTGTTGGCCTTAGCTTGTTGATTTCCCCTTCCTAAAACACTCTCAGTCACCTGAAATGAAGAGCAAAGCCAATTCAGAGTACATCACACCCCCTTGTATTCCAAACAGGCCCTCTTTGTACCGGGTGGGTCTATAAATAACATTTCATTTGCATCACCTTCTCCAAGCACTTCCAGCACCAAGGTGTATGTAGATACATTATTTTTGTTTTCAGATAAAAGTCCACAAAGCTGAACTTCATACTTTCTCTTTTTGCCAGACTCAAACATAGTCACTGAAGCAACTAAATGTATCTAGGACACAACTTTGGATGAGGGTGATGTTTTCTATTTCTCTGTCTCTAGTCACTAGTGCATGCTTAGCTTGGTGCATGTACTCGTTTCTCTAGAGTTAGAGCTCTAAAAAGTCCTAAACTTCTAATACCATTAAAATTCAGTGATATGGAGACAAAAATTGTTAAGAGCATGTCTTCATTATGTGTCTACTTTATGGGGCAGCATAGTGGGAAATAACTCTTAATTTTGTGTAATAATACCTGACTAAAATGACCATAGTTTCCAGGAGGTTGGATCTCTCCCTCCAGAAATGAGGATTTATTTTCTTAGGAAGACTTTATGAAGGAAACTTCTTGTAACTCAATTTCCATAGGAAGTAATTATTCTAATTCCAACACTAGTTTTAAAGCACCAGCTAAAGTGAATCTATTGATTTGTTAATGTAACTAGGATGTTTAAAAGAAAGATCTAGCAAAAAAAATCAAAACAAATCTTAAAGATTCTGTAACTCCCTTTGTGTTTCTTTCTCTTTTCCATTCTCTGTCTCTGTCTCTGCCTCTCTCTTTCTGACTTTTCATTTCTGATCTCTGGTTTTTTCCTTTGGTAACTTCCTTTTGAGGTGAAAGCTATGGTCAGAGGCCAAATGACCAACTGCCCACATAGACTTCTTAGGTTTTGTTTTTCTTTCAACAAATAGCCCATGATAAAACTAAATCTAAGACAAAGCTAAATGCATAGAACTAAAAATATGTTAGGTTCATAGGGGGCTTCACAGATGACTTGTTTTTTCCACCCTGTTTGCACAATGAAGAACTTTGTGGACAACGTTGAAGCAGATGTCTGGTTGGCAGACCAAGACCAGGTCAATGCTGATATCTGTCTTTTTTCAGTTCAAATCAAATTATTCTAATAAACTGTGGCCACTTTAGAAATCTTACTGAGGGGAGTGTGATATAAAGGAAAAAAATTTTAAAAAGAAGATATGGTATTTGCTGTTCAGCCTTGAGAAAAATTTGATTCTTCCTTTAAAATGCTGTTCCTAATGTTCAAACACTCTGGGGCAAGCAAAAAGGCCAGAGATTTAGGAAAATGGAAAACATCTGAGTATATCTCATATCTACATTTTATCACCTAAATGATAAATTCAAACCTACGGACCATTAGGATAGGTGTATGTTGACTGTATGATTCTACACTAAGTGTCTAGACAATATTATAGATTTTAAATCATAAAACCTGGGGATGCTCTCTTCATTGTTAAGAAAAAAAAAAAACCTCTATTTGAAGTGTGTGTACTCACCTACATTTGAAGTAAGTGAGGTATCTCAGCTAATTTCTTGCTGCTGAGACACAGTAGCCAACAGCCACAGTTTACAAGAAGAGTTATTTTGGCTTAGTTTAAAGAGGCTTTAGACAATAGTTGGGTGGATCCAAGGCAGAGAAACATGGGAGAGGAAATCCAACATATGACAAAGAAGGGGGGAAGAGATTCAACCCTTCCAATGTTTTTGACCAGATTATACCTTCTAACAGCAAGATAGCTATAAACTCAGCAGTGGGGCTAAGCCACTGACGATTGTCTTGCCCATGAGTCAATTTTCACCCAAAGGCCCCACACATGGGCACTTTAGGCTTTGGGGTCTGTCTCAATGTAAAAACGTAAGGAGAGACATTTTGAGAGTTGGTTTCTTAAGCATCCTAATTGATAAGAATAAATATCATGATACTTTTTATCATTCAACAGGACTATTAACTGTGCTGAGAATTCTGTATCCAAAAACCCTGGAAATTCATACATGCGTTCGCTCATACACCTAAAGGACATATTAGTCTCTCTCCTTTTCAACTACTATTCAAGCCAGTTCCTTAAATATAATACAGTATGTGTGGGATTAAACCATCAAAGGAAAAAATGTACAAAGACTCTCAAAAATATATTCATCAAGTGAAAGTAATTTAAATCGACAGTAAATATTGTTCAATGATTACATATTACCTTATTTATTTTCCTTTTGTCTGAAGAAAAGAAAACCTGCTGTGCTATCAGTCAACTACAGGCACTTTTAATTAATTATTTTTTAATGCAGAAAAATTGTAAAAGAACAATATTTTCCTGGTTTTAATTTTATTTATTTATTTATGTAATTTTATTTTTTGGCAGAACCGAGGATTGAACTCACACTCTTATGCTTGCCAGGGAAGCACTTATTCCACTGAGCCATTTCTCCAGCCCTAATATTTTAAATAATTGACTATATCTGTCTGTGTGAGGTCAAAGACTACTGTGCTCCCTAAAGTAATTTAAATCAATTTGATATATTTAAACAAAATAATTGTTTTCCTTTTAAAATAAAACCAAATATAAAATAAAATTTGATTACTGACATGCACAACGAAGTATTCAAATTGAATATAAACTAAAATGTTTATATGCATATAAATGTTTATATGCATGATAAATTTAAAATTTTCTAGAACAAATATGGGTTAGTATAATTTTACCCTTAAGGATTTCATACTAAAGGAAAAAAAAATAAAAGTGTATAAGCTCTTAGGATTCTCAATCACTAGTTTCTTTCACAATATGTACTTTCCATAGCACTTAGTTTCTTCCTGTCTACCACAAGATTTACTTATCTTTGTTGTTGTACCTTTCCTGTAGGGCGTCAACTCCTATATGAAAGGGTTTTTAATCTCTTTTATACCATCATGTATGTTAAACACTAGCATCTGTAAAGATAGGTCACTTTATTTATCTAAAATGCTAGTACAGACACCCATGGCAAAAGACTTGGAATAGAGACAAAGATCTATTATTATTATTATTATCATTATTTTACTACTGGTAGTGCTTATCATGTAGACCAATTTTCTTTTCTTTTCTTTCTTTTTTTTTTTTTTTTTTGATAACTCTAGCGTCTAATTTCCGTGGGGCAAGGTGTAAGTTAAGCCTTGAAACACTTGAGTTCATATGGAAGTTAAGCAACATGGGCCTGAGGGAATTTGTCTCCTTTCTAGGTGATAAGCCAGGAGAAGTTGCTTTGTCCTTCACAGATGTTTGTTGTAATTACGGAGTCAGCTTATGTAAAAAGCAACCAAGCATTTCTGGCCCTTGCCTTAAGGACATGCAATACCTATGAAGCACTGTCTTGTTCAGCTGGATCCACTTACAGAATAGAGCAGAAAGTAAATAACCATCAAAAAATAATAAATCAATGAATAGACTAACAAATTTGAATTCATTAAACTCAAACATATATAAAAACATCAAAAAGTGATAGATGTAACCTGTATAAAAATATTTGCAAAAGATGACTAAGCAGAGTAAATGGTTTCTAAAAATTATGTAAGCAACAAAGAATCAGAGAAAGAATAGTAAATACATGACAAGATCTCAAACATTAACAGAGATAAATGAACTGAAATTTGAAGCATTTTGAGGCTATATTATATAATTCAGTTTAGCAAACCTTAAAAGTACTGAAAACATCAAATGATTGTAAAAATGTGTACCAATCCTGAATAGGAGAAAAATTTTCAAATTTTATGATACATTGATTAAGTTAAATCTTATTATAGTCAAATAAAATTCACATATACATAAACACAGACAAATATCAAATGTTTAATGAGGGGAAATACATATCTGAAATATACACAAGACTTAAAATTGGAGAAGAAAATAGTGAATATTATTCATAAATTCATGCATGAATTGTACATGTGTAAAACACCTAGAAAAATAGCAAGCTCCACAGTGGCCTAAACGCTACTGAGAACTCTATTAATGTGTTGGACCTAGCAGCATCAAGAAACGAATCCTGGTAAGGGCTGGAGAGGTGGCTCAGTGGAATAACTGCTTCCCTGGCAAGCGCAAGGGCCTGAGTTCAATCCCTGGTTCCGCAAAAAGAAAAAAAAAAGAGAAATGAATCCTGGGAAGAGCAATGTCATGCGAGGGCCACCCTCATGAAAGGATTTGTCCTCTTACAAAAGAGACTTAGAATCAACTCTTCGGAGACAAAGATACAAGAATTGGTTTGAGATAATTGACATTTGTATTAAATTCATAATGTTTTTAAACAAACAAAGATTGGATACAAATGTAATATTAATGCATGACATTGTTACATACTAGCTGTATACATACTTTGCCATATATGTATATATGCATGTATTTATATTTACATATATATTAATTTTAATACCCAAGACTGTAAATGATAAAACAGTCTCTTGACTATATCTAATATATATATAATATGTTGCTGTATATTGAAAACTTTTTTGTAAAGAAAAGGATAGGCATTATTTTGTAGTTGAGGATTTGAAATTACCACACTCAAAAGTATATAATATAGATGAGATTTACTCATTTTAGTGTGACAGAATATGGCAATTAGAGCATATTGCTGTATATGAAGATAGTTTTGATCCTCCTATGAGATACTAAGATCACCTTGCTGTAGCTGCTAGAGCCATTTGAGAACCAGATCTGGACCTCCTGGCTCACCTTACCAATTGTAATGCTGACTCAGAGCACATGGTCTGAAACCAAATGCCTTAGATTTAAAATACCCTTTTCCCTCTCAGAGCTGTTTGTCCCCAGACGAGTGTTTAGCTGCTTAAGAGCCCATCTCACATAGTTGTAAAATAGCAATGGTAACAGTAACATTTTTTTTATACTGATGTAGCCCCCTGAGAACCTCCATCCAGCAGTCTATCCACTATCTCTAAGAATTCACCCACTTCACCCACTTCAAAAAGCTCCAGGAAAGATGAGTTAATTCTGCATCCACTGGGAGGAATCCTGATGAATCCAACACAATGTATGATCCTTCTCCATCCCTGCCATTCACCTAGGATGAATGTGTGACTCCATAATGTCAAGGGAAACCTGAGACTGGGAGAATGGTTTTCCTTCTTCCTTAAAAACAAAATTAAACTTGTAGTTGTTTGCATTCAGTTTCCATTGGTGTCTGCTTTGAACCAGGAACAAGACTGGACTGAAATCAGATGAAGGGTTAACTAAACAGAGAAAAAGGAGAGAAATCTTGTAAGCTTCTGTCAACCTGAGTGAGCACAGACAGAACCATGCCCAAAGCCTGCCTTATCTCTGAAATTCCAATTATTGAGAGATATTAAATTTCCTTAATATTTAAACCAATTTGACTTAGTGTTTTCTGTTACTTGCAGAATAACACAATAACTGATACATTATCTCACATATTGAACTGTAAAAATAAATGAGAAAAAGAAAAAAACTGCATTGCACCTAGCACAGTGCTCAGCACTTGGCTATTTTTAGTTAGAACAGGCTGGCCATGCTGCCTCCTCTGTCAGCACATCCTGCAGCCCTTGAGGTACCCAGCTTCTCCTAGCCAGCCTAACCTTCAACACTCCCATCTTGACCCTCAGCTCTTTATCTAAGTAAATTTTACTTTTTATAATGTCACAGTTTTGACATTCAGTTGCTGATATTTTCAGCACAGTGACTCAGCTAGTACCTAGCAAATATTCAATACAATTTTTTCAGTAAGTGAATCTACATGTCCCATTCTAGAACTTCATGATGATAATTCCTATGTCATTCAATTACCTGGCTTATTAGAACTTCCCAAGGGGACATATATTCACTCATATGCATTATCTTGTATAACAATTTTTTTCACGTAGCAGCTTGATAAAAATATTTGTATGATAATTTTTCATCAATCATACAATATTTGAAAGTTTTTAAGAAAGGATTAGCTGTTAGAGTCCAGGAAGAGTGCCCAGTAAAAATGTATACGCAGGGGCCGGGAAAATGGCTCAATGGAATAAGTGTTTTCCCGGCAAGTGCAAGGGCCTGAGTTCAATCCTCGGTTCTGCCAAAAAACAAAGTCACGTATCACTGGAGGCTCTGTTTCTCTCTTGCTTCACAATTTTTCTTAACCTAAAAATTACAAGATTAAACATAAACAGGATAATTACAGGCTCAGAAATTTCTGAGGAAGCAAGATAACCTACTGGAAACATCTACATATTTTGCCTTACATATGTTGAAATTAATACTTAGGAGAGTTAATAATAAATATTCACTCCACAGATCCTCAATTTCTTCACCACTGTAAAGAGACATATGCCATCATTTTAGAACAAAAGAGAAAAAAAAAACACAGTGTATGCATCTAAAATAAAGTATTGAAAATACCATTTTAATGACAGCAAGCACAAAACACTTTGCATGTTCACTCAAACACGAATGTTTAATCCCCTTGAATTCTTAAAATCTCTGATCTCCCTTGGGAATGAAATAACTTCCGGGCTCAATGTGTACTGGTAGCTTAATGATTAAAGTTAAAAAAATCTTTGCCTATGCATCTGATCTTTATATGCCTTTTTTTTTTTTTAACTGCAAATCCTATTAAAATAAACTCTGCTTTTAGTTGCTGTGAGTAATTGGATCCAGTACTTCACAGTTCAAAAATGTTAGCTTTAAATTCCAACCCTTGCTACTATTAGAAATCAAGAGGTTTATAAGTGCTCTGTACAATACACATATTAAGGTAAAAAAGCAAGTGACACTGCTAAATTTTGAGTTAGTCTATATATTTGGGTTAATTCAAAATTATTTATGGTAATAATTTTTCTTATCAATGAAGCAATTACAGTGACCTTTTCTATTTAATTTATAACCAATAAAGTAATACGATATTTCAAGGTCCAAATAAGGAATATGATGTTGACCTTCATATATTTTATACCCGAACAAAACTCTACCTTCAAAAATAATTCTGCAAGCTTTGGGTGTGTGAGTGCTGTGGTGGTGTGAGGAAGAATTCAGACACAGTTCTGTGGGGGAAAAAAAAGCCTTATGTGAGTTTGCTCACTGTAGGCATTGGTGAATTTTTGCTAGATACTTTTGTAAAGGTGACCGAAACATTGCTTTGTGGTGATTAAATCCAGGGCCAGTGAGATAGCTCAGCTTAGTAGAATAAGCACTTGTTTGGTAAGCATAAGGTCCTGAGTTCAATCCCTGGTACTCCACATACTCAAAACAATGATTAAATCCATAGTCTGTAACTAGAAGTACCTACTGGTTATTGTGTACCAAAAGACAGATATGTCAAGTCAGTTCTAACAGGTACAGGGCTTACTCAGAGAGGAAGCAGGGCAGTCTCGGGGTTGTAAAAGACAAGCCCTCAGATCTCTTGTTTGTTAGCACTTGTGTGCATTCCTACAGCTTTTAGTCCTATCTATAAAGAACTATCATTCCCTGCTGCCTCACATTCACTACTGCATCCTTGCTTTACTTGTTTGTCCTTCTTCAGAGCTGATTGTAAGCCAAGATTTTGCACGGCATCCTGCTTGCTTCTAATAATACACATCACTGTGTTATTAAAATATCTTTGTGTTTAACGAGAGAAGTGTAACAAACTACAAAGAAAAACAAATCACACCTCAGATCCACCAACATTATTAGAAATAAGGATTATTAAGTCTAATGCTTATTATATTGATGAATGTATATAAAAATCTATCATTTCTCAAACTTTGGTCTGCAAAACTGTATCTACTTGCAGTCATCTTATGGGACATGGAAGGTCAAAGCTCTGTCTTTGCAATGCTGTGATTCGGCATTTGAATGCTATAAACATGGTGTCAAAACATTAGCCAGAAAAATTGCTACCTTCTTCATACGTAGTGAGACAGGATCCCAGAAGGATTTCTAGGGGCCGGGGCAATGGCTCAGTGGAATAAGCACTTCCCTGGCAACCACAAGGGCCTGAGATCAATCCTGGTTACACACACACAAAAAAAAACCCAACAGGATATCTAATTACTGTCTTCTTCACTGCAGTGCACTAGTAGTTAAAACAAGCATAAGGGTTTCACTTTGTTTTGCCGGGCGTGGTGGCGCATGCTTGTAATCCCAGCACTCGGGAGGCTGAGGCAGGAGGATTGTTGTGAGTTCGAGACCAGCCTGAGCTACAAAGTGAGCTTAAGGCCAGCCTGAACTGCATAGTGAGACCCTGTCTCAAAAAGACAAAAAAAAAAAAAC